>JAPMOQ010052942.1:466176-506165 GCA_026543055.1 Argiope trifasciata | reverse complement strand
CCTGCACCATCCACACTTTCACAATTATGGACGTCTATACAGACAGCATGGCTCAATATTCCTGCAGAGGACTTCCAACGACTTGTGGACTCCATGACACGTCGAGTTGTTGCACTTCGTCGGGCAAAAGGAGGACCGACACGATATTAACAGTCATCCCATGACTTTTGTCACTTCAGTGTATATATATAAGATCAAAATTTAAAAACTATCATTGTATTTAGTGAGCGCAAATGCAGCTACTACTAAAATACAGATGAGTCGAATAAATTAGCAATATAAGGGAAAACAAAACTAAGTACGGAAACGGAACTAAAAATAGGAATCGAAACTAAAAATTATTTCATATTCGAACAAGATTAAAATTTTAAAAAAAATATTAAAAAATATTTTTATTCATCATCTGTATTTTAGTAGTAGCTGCATTTGCACTTACCAAATACTATGATAGTTTTTTTTTAATTTTCAAATTTTGATTTTGTTCGAATCCGAAAAAGTTTTTGGTTCTGTTTCAATAATTAGTTTCGTTTCCTCTTATTTCTTATGTTGCTAGTGTGTGTGTGTGTGTGTGTGTGTGTATGTGTGTGTGTGTGGGCAAACGATAAAATGAAAATATAAATAATATGAAGTAATATAAATAATACAAGTAGATATGAAGTTATGAATAAGTTTCTGAGCAGTAACGTTTTTCGTTACTGCTCAGAACCTGGATTAAAACTTACCTGGATTAAAACTATTTTTATTTAAATTCCTTTTTTTTCCTTAATTACTTGTTTAATTTGTGTTATTAAATTGCTTCTCGAATTTTGGAACTTTTTGAATAATATTTTAACCGAGAATAGTTAACAGTTTTTTCCAACGTATTATAAGAATTATTGATACTATTTTCCATATCTTATTTTATAATCAGCTAATTAATATTCATATCCAAGTCCAATTATCTTTTTTCCTTGTTTTAGATTGAAAAGGCGATGATGCAATGGGATGCTCGAAACAAGATTTTTCAAAGTCGTTTTGATTTGACTCATATTCTAAGCTTCAATGATCAAAAAGGAAAAATTTACAGATGACAAACGGGTTTTCTGTTGAAAAATATTATTTTTTATTTAAGACATTTTATATTTTCCCAGATAATTTATGATACATAATATTTTACATTGATGCTCTCATATGTAAATAGATCAAATCGGGTTTCTTTCTAAATAAAAAAAATGAAACAGCAAGCATCTAGTATTTAAAAAATAATTTCCCAATATATAAAAGCATGGAATCTCTAAAATAATACACTGATGATCCTATATTAACTTATGAATAATGTATAAATTAATAGACAATCACAGAAGTTGTCCTCCTCTTACGCATGAAGCCATATCATGACCCAAAAAAACAAGGATTCTCAACATTCTAATGAAAGTATGGAGGTTCCGGAAAGAGACACTTTTCATAGCAAAGAAAGCCATGAAGACGTGATGGCTTATACTGGCCTTTGATTCAATCAAGAACTAGAATTACAAAATTAAATGTCATACTATCGATACGCATCATGTTCTTCTAAGGAGGGCACAATGTCGCATTGAAATGAAACATTCGAGTCTCCGTAGCCTACTGTTTCGTGATTGTGAGTTCGATTGCAACTAGCAACGACGCGGTTCAAAATTTGTGTAAATATTTATTTAATTCCTTGATTTATGTTTTCCTTTATTTGGTTTTCAAGAAGATTCTTGACACTTCTGTAGTTTACCAGATAAGTGCTCTGGACTTTTCTTATTGTTTTCAGAAAAGTATTATGTATTTTTCCCTGATTGTATAAAAGCCAAAAATCTCTCAGTAATGGTGTTTGTTCTAAGTTCAGAATTGAGTTAATAAATTGGTTTAGCTCTGCTTCTTGTGTGTCATTGAATTCCATACTACAGTGCCTACTGACAATAACAATCAAATCTTGATTGATGCAGTAAGTTTATGCTATTATTAAACATATAAATAAAATAAATACTTACTTCTTCCACCTAAAAAAATACAATAACGTTTTTATTTTAAAGCTGAATTAAATTACTTTTCACTCAATAAAAGCTAGCATGCAAAATGTGTTTTTTTTTCTTATTACTTCTTAATAGTTTTCAAAGAAAGAAAACACTTGAAGAAACGGAAATTTTATTTAATTCTTACTCATTTCCCATGCCATGACAACCGTTCATTTTGAAAGAGCAAGAGACCAGAGTCCCTAAAATTGTTGAAAATATTTGTTGTCCTACGAATTTCCTGAAATAAAACTGGAAGCACAGATAAAGTAAATAAAACTCTTAAAAGTTACGAGAAAAAACAGTAACAAAAAAAATGAAAAATAAGTAAATAATAAAATTATGACATTTCTGAAGTAGAATAAAATTCTGTAACATCAAGACTAACACCCTTTATCGCTTAACAACTTCAAACACTATCACATAAAGAATTTTTCAAGGCAGAAAGAAAATGGTTTAACGTCACGAGAAGTTGTTCCATTAAAATTCTTCTATGAAGAAAGTCAGAGTTTTAAAGAAAAATTCTGCATTTGCAAGCAAAGACTAGAAACAAATATCGTTAAAATCAATTTGAAAGGAATTTTAGATAATTTATTTGTCAGTTTTGGATCATTTTTCTGATAGCTCCTTTGAAATATTCATGATAATTGCTAGTTCCAACTGAAGTTAGGACTTTGTTATCCTCTAAAAGATATACATTATGTTAATTTTTGGATCAAACACTTGACTACTATTTATTTCGTTTATTCTGGTTATATGTCAATTATTAAAACCTTTATAAATATGGAATAAAAGGTCAGAAAACTTTATTCTATAGCAAAAGAATTAAATTCAGTAATCTATAGAAATAAAAATGAATGTTTGTCTGTATGTCTCTTACTCCCTGCCCTACCGCTCATGTGATTGTGATAAAACTACTGTAATCACTTGCAATTACGGGGTGGTTACAGGCATAGTAAAATTATCTAATATATAAAAAATATTTTTGGATCTATATACCGCATCTGTTAACGAAGAATTAATGAATTTTTATTCGTTCTATAAGATAACAGTTTTATTATAAAGTGTATGTAAGAAAGTTTTAGGGGAACCAATCCTTTATGTTTGAAATTTTAATTAAAAATTTACCAGCGTTTTTTGTAGTATCATCCGGATATATTAGAGTACAAAAAATTTTGCCCCATTTTAACTTAAAAAAATTATTAATTCAACTACATCAACTATTTATGGCATAAATATATTTTCTGTGTTTAATCAATTTGAAAAGAAAATATTTCAATCTCATTTTCTAACATTAATCTTAAGAATTCTGAACAGATATTAAGAAAATCACGAAAGATTAAAAAAACAGTTTCTTCCTTTACAATTCTCAAAGAAAACCAAGCATTACAATTCTAAAAGAACACATGAATCTATTATATAAAAATGAATTTTCGTTTGTTTGTAGCTTATACACTGCCGCTATTTAACCGATTTCTATAAAAATGAATGTTGTTGGCTCGTATCTCATGCTCTGCCGAATTGTTCAAACGATTACGAAGAAACTTGGCGAAACCTATTATTCCTTAAGGTTATATTTTAAAATTGATAACTGACAAAAATCAAACTGTAAAGGGACATCCCATTCGGAATTAATCGCACATATATCAAAGAAAATAAAATTATTAGGATTGATGTCAGTCAATGTGAATGAAATGAAACTAAAAATGCTTTGCGCAAGTACTAAATTTTTTCTGCTCACTAAGGAATAGTCTTCTACACAGGATGTTGTCATTCAGCTTGCTCACTATTTGGTCTGCAGCAGACCTCACATAGTATTCAGAATTTATCTCATACATACAAAATAAAAATATTATTATCGATGCCGATTGAGGTAAGTTATATATAAGGGAAAATTTCCAAAACAAGCAGTGATTTTGCGATTTATTAAGTAAATCTATAAACGATATTTCGATTATACAAAACGTGTATCGTATTGATTACCTCAGCATAAAATATGCTACCAAGCGTTCGTCACTCAATAGATTTAAGAGCGCATCTAAGAATTAGCCAAATTGAGCTACATTAACAAACAAGGAACGAGAAGAGAGCAATTAAACATATTGCTTACAAATAGCAACTTCACATGTTTCAGTCTCCAGATCAACATGAGGCAAGCGCCGAAAAACAACGTTTACATGCTACCTGATCAAGAGTATCAGAATCAATAAACCCTTATGAGGCAAGAAGCTTTACAACTATTCGTAAAGGAGAGTCGATTGGAGAAGATGTGTTCAAGCCACACATTTCCATTTTTCCCAACAACACTCCTTTTGATTTCAACGACTGCAGTTCCCCATTCGACTTACATTCTCAGTGACCATCAACAAGGTGTAAGGTCAATCATTTCAAGTGAGTGGACTGAGCTTAAGAAATCCATATTTTTCAAATAACCTATTGTATGATGTATGCTTAAGTGTCGGATACTCCAAAAATTTGTTTCTGCTGAAGACGGAAAATCAAAAAAGAAAATATTGCTTACCTTAAAGTCTTGAATAATTTTTTTTTAAAATAGAATAAATGTTATCTATTTTATTAAATAAATAAGAGAAGTGTAAATTAGTATTATTAGTATTAATATAATAATTTAAATTTAGGTTCCCTTTTAAGTATCATTCAATTTCAATGAAAACATTAATTTCCGATACGAAAATAAATATTATTTTTTCTATCATTCCTAATTAAATAAAGCAGTTATTTTAAATTTCAAACGATATTTTCAAAATTTTTTCTTCTGCGGGAACAATGAGCTGGGTACCACTTAGTTATAAAACTTTTCAATAAAATATTAAAAGCAAATTTTAATGTTTTCAATTCTTTGACCCAATATAAATTAGGATGACTTGGGTTTGTCCTCCAAATGTTATGATGAAATTACTTTAAAATATTAGAGAATTCACTTATAAAAATATCAAAACTAATGTGTAAAAAAATTGTTTAATTTATTTGAATTAAATGCATTTTTTATTAATGAACAAATTCATTTTGTTACAATTTTTTTACTAGGATTTGTCAGACATGGTTTAAATAAATGCACACTAAAGGGTTTTGGCCAAAAGTAATGATAATAATTAAGAGAGTAATTTCACATGCAGGAATTGCAAAAAAAAAAAAACTATCATACACAGATTCGACAGGATATTCTCTTTGTTCAGATTCACTGCACATGAAATAAGCAATTAATGAAATTTTATGAGTTTTATTATTGTTTCTTAAATTTTAACGACGATTTCATTCACGAAAAATCAAGTAGAATTAAATTAATACCCAAGAAATTTATTAATGGTTTATGTATCACTTTACATATCCAACATAAAACCAAACCTTATAAAAACAGCATGGTATGATTTAAACTACTAAAAGTTTAATTGCTTAACAATTAACTATTCACTTGAAATTCTCGTAATTATATCCAGTAAATTATTACTTATTTTAAAATTAAACATATCAAAGCTTTAATAAATTTTTTGAAGTGTAAGCTCTTTCTAATTCTATTTAACCTATATATTTGATTTCATGGATACATTAAAAAAATTCTATTATTTAAAATCAAGTATAGAATTGAGGCATATTTTAAATGTTTTAAATCATTCTAAGGTTTGGAAGTATAGGAAAATCCCTGTTTGTGAAATAATATTTAAATAAGAGAATCTTTCGTTTCTAAAATAATTTAATTTCTTAAAAGTCCTTTTATTACAAATTCAACGTAAAATATATTGGGATTATAAACGATGAAACCATTGATAAGTTCATTAAATATAAGCAAAGAATTGAATGCTCAACATTTATAAAAAACGTATATATTTAATAATTTAATGTCATTATTATCCTAATTCAGGCTATATGTTATTTTTAAAGTACTATATATCATCACTTTTAGGTAACATTTTAAATTTCCACTGCCCATAATAAAAAGCAAAAAACTTAAGATTATTGAAAAAATTAATAATATGATGCAAATTGTGACATTAATAATTGCATCAAAGAAATTTAATGCTATCACCAAATTTATATGATAATAAAGCAAATAACAAAATGTAATGTGAACCTTTTATTATGAAATTAAATAAATTATTTCAAAAATCGGCATTTCAATTTGCGTGAAATATTTAAGAGCATCCTTTAAAAATTTGAAATATTTATAAATAAAAATATTATTAATTATGTTCCTTGAAGAAATTCATTAATTCTAGAAATTAAGGCATAAAAGTCTACTCCAATGTTATTAAAGTGGTTCAAGTAGAATATCTATGATTAGCACTTTAATCAAGATGCACCTATCTCAAAAAATAAATTTGTTTCGCTCTTGAAATCAATGCACTCCATTTTGAAATCTGTTTATTCGATTCAGTGAATGAAGCCTACTAATTTAGAATGAGTGCAAACACACATTATCTTGAAGCATCCTCATGTAGCTTTTGAGTTATTTATATGTCAGTCCTTTATGATAAGTGAATTTATGGATATCATTCCTTTCATTCTGACCCATTTGCAAGAGTTCCTGAAATCTTTTTTATTGCCTCTGAGGAACTATTTTTCTTTAATAAAAAAGTGCTTCATTTCTTTAATGCTTTCAGCTATTTGCTTTTCAAAATAATATATATTTTTTTAAATTTAAACATGATATGTATCAGTAAGTAGACATGATATGAGAAGTACGAGAATCTTCCTTAATAAAGCTACTAGAAATTATTCAAGTGAATCCTGGTATAATAATTGCTGGTTTAAATTTTCATTTAGAGAAAAAGAAGTATGTTTATATAAACTGCAATAAGTCGGTAACTCCCTCGTTATTATTTGAATATCACATATAATCTATTAATTTATTATTTGTTCTTTTATAGAAGAAATTTCTAAAGATACTTATATTATACATTAGAGACTCTGACATTAGAATATATTTGAAGAAACTGAATTTTATGACAAAAATATATAATCTGCCTATGTATGCTGCTAAGAAAGATAAAATTAAATAGAGAAGAAAATAAATAAATTTAATGTAAATTGACAAATATTCAATTAATTATCCGCTGCGAATTATTCAAAATTTAAAGAATATCATTAGCATTTCTATTTAAATGCTCTTAGTGAAAGAGCAATATTTTTATACTTATAAATATCCTATTATTATTAATGATGGAAAGTTTAATTATAGAAAGATTTGTGCTAATTTGCATTACAGTTATTTATTTTAAATTTTATTGATAAAATTTAATAAAATTTGATAAAAGCATGAAAAGAAACAGATTTTAATAAAATAATATAACGTTATTATGTATATCTAAAAACTTTTTTAACTAAAATTTTTTAAAGAACTATATCAGAAAGTCTATTTTTCTAAGCCAACATAAAGTTAGATAATATTTATCAATAATTGGGGCATTTAAATAACTACAAATGTTACTGATTTTTTATAGGATTCATTATTTTTATAGGAAAGCAATTTGCTTGAAGAAGGTTAGGGAACTTGATTTGAACTTCAAAATTGAGATAAAAACATAAGAGTTTAATGAAAAAAATTGTCTGTTTGACACCTGAAGCCTTCTGCTTAGAGATTCTACCCTATATACTGCACCCTTTAAAACCTTAGAGGAAAATTTTAAATAATTTCAAATCTTCGAAAATTCTATTTTCTTCTCCCCTTCACTGTTTTCCTTTTTTATCTGTTATCTGCACTTAAAGAGTTAATAAAGAATATTGTTCAGAGAATATAGAAAGAGCGTTTAATTTTCACAATTTTTATTGAATATGCCAATGAAATGGGACGCATTTAGTTTAAGTTTTGTTACATTAACGTCTCGTTTTCAAGCAACATTAGGGCTGTTTTGGTACGGATTTTGCAATTCTCAATCGCTGGAAGATAACAAAGCACTCCTCTCCAAGCTTCCACACCACACCAGCATTAGTGAATTTTTGTCCGACGAATTTAACGTGCAACAGATCCGATTACACGGTGGTTCTTCGATGAAATCGGTTCTCGGAACTGAAACCCAATGGTTCCGAAGCCGAGACCTTACCACCTGAACATCACTGTCCTAAAACTGAATACAATACAGTATTAATTGTTTGATTTTTCTTTCATTGATGTTTTATGAATAATATTTCTGTGAAGCATTTTTCTGTTATGACAATACTCAATCTAATATTTATGAATTATAAAAGTCGATGTCTATTCACATTAAATTAATTTGATAGATTCAGACAAATTTCCTTCATAATTAAAGATTCAAGTGTGACTAAAATTTCGTGTTGTCATTGTAGATTTATAGCACTGAGAAAATAGTCATATTTAATTATTTTAATGGATGTAATATTTGACATATGATACCAGAACTACATTTGAGATAAATTTTAAATTTGTACTTATTTGGAGGTGAAAAAGTTCTGTATCTTTTTCATAGAAAATTTTAAATAGAATTTTTATGATTTTTGTACAGTATCTCTTTGTGAAATGATTATATTTTTTATTATATATTTAATGATTATATATATATAGACTAAATTCTGATTTTTTACAGAATGACGGTTATTAGATACATATTCCTTATTTGAAAACTTCATTATAAAAGTTTCACAACATTTGATTAACAGAACAATTTCGGTTAAAATTCACCATTCCTATATACCATCCAATGAAAAATTTCGAAATGAAAGAAACTAAAATATTATTAAATTGCATAATTTATTTAATTTTTATGAAACAGCATAACTTTTTTCACAGAAAAATGTTTCTTAACGATATAAGAATTTTCTTTAGAATACATTAATTTCTACTGAGAAAGGCAAATATGTTTTAAAAAATGTTTTAAATATTGCAGCATTCATTTTTCATTAAATAAGTTTGCTGCAAACGCCTTAAATAAATTCAACTATTTTTAAATTATTAAAATAATAAAGCCTTTAAATAATAAAATATTCCGTCATTAGATACAAATTTTATTACACCATTATTATTATTTTATTTACAAAATTATATTATTCATATTTTTAAAGTTTTTCACTAATTGAACAAAATTAATTTATTTGATTCTTTCTGTAGTTTTGAAATAAGAAGTTAGCGATTATCAAGAAAACACCAATTCATCATTTTAAATCGGAAGAAAAATTTAATTTTCAGATAAAAATAATAATTATAAAATATTTTTTGATTAAATTATGTATTTCAAATGCAAAACGCCATTTTTTATGTAGTTATCATTTAATATGACTTCCCAAATTTTTATTGAATGGTAAGCTACATTTTCACTTCTTATATTAAACATTTCTTTTGCCATGAATATAGATTATTTAAGAAGTTTAGATAAGAATTTTTAAGTGATTGTTAAGAAACAAGAGGCTCAAATTCCTATTTTCTTCAATATGTTAGCAAAAAAACATAAGTTAATTCTTAAAATTGCAATGAATTCACAATTTTTTTTTAAATTTTCTCTCGCTCTTTTCGATTTGGAGTGTTTACATTTTTCAAAACTACAATTGAATCCAAGAAACTGCTAATGAAATGTATCAGCTTCAGTTCACTGATTCTTTTTACTGTATATAATTATGTACTGTAATATGTTAATATGTTATATGTTATATGTAATATGTTACTGTATGTAATTATTGAAATTTAAAGATTCCTTCTATAGTTTTCTAGATATTTTGCTAGAACATTCCAACAAACAAAGATTTACAAATTAGCAAAAAAGGAAAGAATTAGAGAAAGATAAACGAGAGGTCAAACGCTTTAGTAATTACCTCCAAAAATATGCAGTAAAAAGGTGTAAATACAAATATTCAAAATACAATACACAAGAAAGAGAGAAAGAAATGAATCAGAAGTTTCTTTGAATTTGGATCAGCTTTATTTTTTCAAATTTATCGTGTTTGTTTGAATCTCATGACAACACGTTTGATGAATTAGGTCTTTGATTTAATGATTTTAAGTTTTATCAAAGAGCACAAGGATTAATATGAAATGAATTGCAATAATACACGCATATATGCCCCAATATCTGATTTCAAGCTACTAGAAAAAAATAGTGCTGAAAATGTTAATGTTTAAAAGTTTTCTGACGTATACAGCTGTCATACTTTCTAATGAAGGTTTACTGCATACTTTCCATTAAAGGTTTTATCCTCTTTTATTTGCATAAAATTCAGAATCTTGAGTAAGAAAGTGAATAACTTGTCTGTCATTGCTGATAGTTAGTTATGAAATATAAATCTTTGGTCTAAATCTGGAATATTTATTCAATGTATTTTCGACACTTTTCACTACCATTGACTTGAAATTATAGTTATAATCAGAAGAAAGAATAATAAATGTCAACAGTTTAGTTTTTGCTTTTATGCTTTTACATGCATGTGAAAGCGTGTACCAATAGATTTTCTAGTTGGTAAACTTATGTATCAAATTTTATTTCTCTGTTTGATTACATATGGTAATTTTTGAACTCTTGTACTCGAATAGCCACTCAGTCTAACTTTCTATGGATGAATTCGCTCAAAGTGGGGTTAAAATATGTAAATTTGAACTATATACATCAAATTTTAAAGATCAAATTTCTCGCTTAAAGCGTTTCTGAGTTAAAAGGTTCACAAACACATATAATTCCAAAATTGTTTTTTTCATATTCATGCAGATTTGAAACATAAAAATTCATTAAAATTTTGATGGCCATAGTACTTTTACTACAATTTATGTGCAAGAAATTAAAAAGGAGCATGTTGTGGAAGCTGAAATTGCGTTCGAAATAAAACTCGGTACCTTCGTGCATTTTTAAAGTTTGACCTCGGAGCCATTAAATCCAAACCCGCGGGACAAATTCCTAGACCAAAAGTGTAAGCTGCCGTCAGGAAGTTCTTATCTGCCTTATGAATTTACCATTACAATGTTTCAAAGCATGAAATTTTAAAAAATTATGATTTTCGATTTTCTTTCTTTTTTTTCAGGAAAACTTGAAATAAGTTTAACCATCTTGACATTAAACATTCATTCATTTGCCTTTCTTATAGTTGTAGGAAAAGGAAAGAAGTATAACAATGCAAATTAATGTTGATTAAAATTTAGTCCCATTGTTTCATATAAGCGAAAATTAAAATAAGCCTTAATTCAGAATATAGTTTTATATTGATTCATATAATGAAATACAGGAGTAATATGAGCATTTTACTATCTTATGTGTTGTAATTGCCACTAAGTTAAATTTCCCTTTTTTATTAAAAAATTAAAATTATTGTACTTATAAATTTTAATGAGAGCAATGTATGCTGTCATTGTGTCACCCTAAATAGGAATATTATGATGAAAACGCAAAACGGTGTCTAACATTAATTTTGAGCGGAATCCTCAAATGAATGATATACTTCATCATAATATATTGTTCTTTTGATAGCTATTATTTATGCATATTGGTTAACTCAAAATTTAAGTCCTGAAATATGAAAAAATTAATAGGAAATAAATTCATTTTGTAGTTTTTAAATTAATTGTTAGCGCTATCTTTACCGAAAGATAAATTTCCCAATAAGATCTTATGAAGGAAAGTCATTGAGAAACCATAAAATCAGAGATGAAATATTGAATAGATATTCCTTTGACCAAATACAATAGTCCAACACCCTATTTTTAGTATCATTAAGAGACCGAAGAGGTTAAAAAGGATGAAAAATTCTATTATGTCAGTTGACCCTCATCTTTAAATGCATGTTACCGTGAGTTTCTAAAATTGAAGAATGATGACGCTCACCTGTGAGTGTGAACACACACAAAATACCTTGATGAAAGGTCGAATATTTTATCATATTCTTATAAGTTCGGACTATCACCACTGTAGGCAGACAGTCGCCAAAATGTTCTGATGGAAGTCGAAACAAGACACGGAGAGGCGAATCCACTATGCAAATACAGTCTTTGATGTCAACCGTGGCCATTCATATGCCTGAAATGTGTTGGTGGTAGGTTATTGGACTAGAATATTCCGCCATTTATAAATTAGCAAACAAAAATTGTATCATCAGTCAGCTTTATACACTTAAACAGTTTGTAATTTTTAAAGAAACAATTGTTTCAAAAGATGAGATTTCTTCTCATGAAATATCGCTGAGAGAGGCCTATGAAGCTAAATAGATAATTAGTGGGAAAGGTTATACAAGCTGTCATTTCAAAAAGAAATGTTTTACTACTAAATGCAGTTATAAAAGCAAGGGGTCTCTTGAGCAATTCAAAGTCCCTTAAAAGTTTAAATTTTTGGTACAAATAAGAAAGAAAATATCATTCACATTTTTAATACTAAAGCTTTAAGTTTAGTAGTTTAATTTCTATATTTTTTAATTTAATTACTATAATTTTTGATATAGATCATTCATAATGTGTTTTAATAATAAAATATGATTTAAAACCATAACAAAAAATTTACATTTTCCACCCGAGCATGGTGATTGTCCGAACACATGAGAGTATAATAAAATATTCGATCTTTTATCGAGGTATTTGATATATGTTAACATTCACTGGTGAGTTTCGTCATTCTCAAGATTTATGACTTTCGCGAAAATATACACACATTAATTTTTTTCATTGATAGCAATTCTACTTATAACATTTATTATTTTAAAATAATAAATTTTGTAGATTACGAAATTTCAAATGCCGTCAACAATTCGGAGTTCAATTTTTTAATGCTTAGATGCGTTAGTCCCATGCGTTAAAAAATAGATATTATAAGCATTTTAAAATAGTAATTAAAATTTGATTACTTTTAATGAATGTAAATAAGCTTTATCTTTCCAATGCATTAATTTATTAAGATCTTATAACATTTGCACTTTATTTTAAACAATTAGAGTTCACTATCAGGATATAATCTTGTACTATATAAAAGGAGAATAGGGAAATTTTTACAAATGTAAATTACAAAAAAATACATTTAATTTCCCACAAATATTTGTAACATAATCTGAAGATAGCTACATTCTTACCGACAGATATAGAGATACGAGCTCTGAATTGCTATTATGTTTGCATAGCTATTTGTTAATGGGGATCGAATAAGTTTAAATTGCTTTATCTCAGTTTAAATTGACTAAACGTTGGTAGTTAATTAATGCAAATCCTGGATTGCGGCAGATACAGTTGATGCTTTTTTAAATCAAAACCTAACTGTAAGTTTATAATTTATTGCAACAATATACCCCAATTCATATAATAGATCATACGGCAAAGAAAATGTTATTGAGAGAAGAATTTTTGGAGGAGGGAGTTGGGATATATGATTTGTAACAATAATAATTACTAATGTATTGATTCAATTCAATTAAGGTTTTTCAGTCGTATTAAATGTTATAAATTTGAAATATAGATACAAAATACAATACCTTGAGTAAAACCATATATAAATATGTATGTATAAATATAAAATCCATAATTTCTAACTGATGAATCGGAAAACCAACTATCATTGTATTAAATATCTAGATAACATAACCAATGCTCATATTTTTAAAAAATGGAAAATTATACCTAGGTGCTTTGTTACTAAAAATTTACTTTTTATGATGAGAATACAGCAATGAATTCAAACCACATATCATGGAAAAGGGACATAGAATTCATTACATTTGCTTTGATTTTTTAATTTTCAGATTGATGTTTCCTCCATTTTTTCCATTAAGACTTATTATAATCAGATCAGAAACTGCATTAAATTGTTTTATCTGTATATCTTTATCATAAAATTTTTCGAAATAAAGAGCATAATTTTTTCTCTGCTTTTTTTTCGGTTCCAAATAGAAAAAATAAAAGTTATGAAATCAATTCAGTTAGGAATTAAAGCTTTGCACAATTCTTTTCTAATTAGTACGGTAAAAAAAATAAAGAATATTTTGGGTGGGGCTATAGTTCCAATTTTTTTAAATTAATTAATTCATAAGGCTATATATAACTGTACACCCGATTAAATGATATCTAGTTAAATTATAATTATCATTATTGTTTTCCAGCTAATGTAAGATTTATTACATAGCCTTATTATCTTATTTTGAATATAATCTCTTTAAACATATACATGAGTTCAAAGAATTTAATTTGTATAGCTTTCTAACGTTTTGGTAACAAATTCATAAATATTACGTTGAAATGAGCATTTAAAAACATCTTTAATTCTTTTAAGTCAGTTTATTTGCGACTTAATACCTAATATTTCGAAAAACATTTGGCAATTACATGCAAACTAGCATTGTAATTTGATTTGTGGTCAAATGACAAGGAAGGCAATTAATATAAAGTCCTCTCTTCATTTTCCATGATGGTCTAACCTTTTACATACCTCACGGAACAACTATGTATAGGGTCATGCCATATAAGCTCTTTCAAAATTAAAACATCTTGATTCTATTAACTATAAAGGAAAGTTGCAATAATGCATGAATAAAATTAAGGAAAAATATGTCCCAATACATTTGAACTCATAAAAATATTTAAGACTTGTATTAACTTTAAACTAATATCTAGTCTCTACCCGAGATAACATGGGCTTTTTACGTAACATCAAACAAACATAAAAATATATTTTGAGATTTTTACAACAACTGAGATTAGAACTACAAAACAATTTTTATAGCACTCATTTGGAAATATTTAGACTATTAAAAAGGAAAAATATATTTCCATTGACAAAACAATCCTCTAAAAATATACAATAAAAAAGCTGTTTTGAAATTTATGATTTTGTTTTCACTTCTTTTCCTCTGTCTCAAATTTAAATGACTTTTTCTGCCAGCAGACAGGCGATCATTTGGATACTCAGAAAATTCATTCTGCCTGCTCAATTCAGTTGCAATGAAGTTTAAAAGAAGAAGGTTATTTTTCTCCTCAAAAGACTCTCCTCCTCCAAGCGGGGACATTGCTATTTTGACATGACTTTAATGTACTAAAGCCTTTCCCAATAAATGCTGTACAAAATGGTATAAATAATGGTATAAATGGTTATCCATTTATCGAGTATTTGTGATTCCAACATGCAGACGTTTTCAGGATACTTTATTTTATACTATGTATAGATACTATTAGAAACCATAATTTTGTCTATTTTCATATCTTTGCAGAAAAAAAATAATAATAATAAAATAATTTAAAATAAAAAAAACTGCGTTCGAGAAAATTTTAAACTATGTAAATCTATAAATTAAATATTGTATGTGTTGTATTAAAAAGAAAAAAATTACACTGGAAATAGATTGCTCATTAATTTTTATGTATGTAATTTCACATTTCAATGATCAGTTTTTAATATGATCTGTCAACTGACATCTGACATTTTTTATCATTATCGTCTTATCTTAGTTCGCATTCCTATCCATAAATCCAAATTATCCATGAATTAAAAACATCTACGAATAAAAACTCCGGAAAGTTATTAACTCATTTTACAAGTTGCATTTTTCATTTGTTTATAGTATTCCTTATAAACAAACATAATAACGTTGACAACACTAAAATTATTTATTGTCTTATTTTTATTCTGAAGCACAATTTGATGTTTATATCAAGAAAAGGAAATCTTAAGAATGGCTCTATTAGCAAGAAAAAAATGGAAACACTTTATACTTCAAGAGGAAAATTCTTTGCTAACAGCAGATTTTAAAATTTTATCACTCAACAACCACAAACATCGCTAAAAGAATTCTTGAAAATTCTTCAAGTATAAAAAGAAAAAAAAATCTTTTACCACACGAAAACTTGATTCATTAGAACTTTTCTGTTTTCAAGGATATGGCAGTTCCAAAATTAGGCATTTACTTAAAGAGACTAGGATTTAGAATATGTAAAAAGAGGCTCATAGGAACTTTTACTCATTTTCTTTCAGTTTCAGACAGTTTTTCTAATGTAGTTCATGTGATAAATGAGATAATTACTAGGTTCAGTGAAGTATAGAAATCTGTTAATTTTCAAAAGTGCAGTTTATGTTAATGTTTGGAACATATTGATATGGTAATTATAGTAAAAGTTCGTTTGACTGTATACATGCAAAGTTTAGCAGTTATATGTCATTTTCTAACACATAGCTTCATTATAAAAATATTGATGTTTATGGAACATTGCATAATATCTAAGGGATATGTGAAAAAAAATTCTATAATTATATTTTAGAAAATTTATGCAGGATTAACAGAATAGAATAGAAAAAATTGAAATTTATATATGTAAGATAATTGCAGCAGTTTGTAAGAGAAAACGTGTTTCCAAATTAATTGGATGTAACATTTTACTTAAAATAGAAAACATAAAGGAAAAAGAAAAAATGCTTTTGTTTAATAAAGAATAAAATTAAGAAGTGTAATATATTTCTATATAATTATATATTATTATCATAGATTATTATTTTTATAGAAACAATAGACGTTTTCAAATAATATGTTAATTCAAGTCATAATATTTGGCTCTGCATGAACAATTTCAGTATTATAAAAAATTGTTAACAAATGTATTTAAAAAGTTACATTTGTGAAAATTTTAATTATTTTAACAAATCTGATCTAATTTTATTAGGGATCATTTATTACGAAAATGTGAGAGCAGCATTTTGAGGACGTTGCATGAGGTTCAAATACCTCTAATTTTGATTAATGAAAAATATAATATATATAATCAAACTCGGATAAATTATTTTATTGATTCCTTGTATTTTATAATAATAATTAAAATAATATAAATAATTAACAATAATTCATGCAAGAACTACGTAATAAAACGTTTTTAACAGAAACTGTGCATTGAAATAAAAAAAATGATTTTTTTAACGTAATAAAGTAACTTTACATTTTCTTCAAAAACACGTTGACTGTATTCACACATCTAATGAAATCCACGAGTGAAGCATAATTTTGGTGGAAAAGCTATAGGCAATGCCGCGTTTCTGGATGATGCCACATATTGCTTGTAAATTATTATCCGCCCTTTTCGCTAGGCACATGCTTCCCCCGAAATTCCACGAAGTTCCCTTACTATAGCAGAGTTAACTACTATTATTGATTGATAGAAAGGGGGAGAACACGAATCTCGAAATGATTAGACATTCCTAATCAATTCAGCGCGTTTTAACTGTAATAAGAGTTGATATTCCACCTCGATTTATAACCAGACTCAATAATATGCAAGCATGAAACTGTATTTGGATGAATAGAATTTAATTGAATGATATGTGTGTTGTTAAGACACGTGTCTTATTCATTAATATCTTACTTGTTCTACCGTCTACATCACGATGGTTAAGAGGATTGGTCCGGATATTGGCAAAAACATCTGTTTAAGTATCTGAACATAAATGAAAAACATCTCTAATAAAAGCGGTTTCATTTTCATTTAACTTACAACTTGAAATGTGAAGTGATTAAATAAATTTATTAGGATCAATCTTTTACCGATAGAAAGCTAATTTTATATTCCTAAATGTATATAAAGAGCCAGATTAGAAAAATAAAGGTTATAAATGCTATTTATTCGATCTTGTTCTATCTGGGTTTTAAAAGAGAGATCCCCTATTCGTTTTCTTAACCCTGTTATTCTGTTCAATATAACATGTGATAATTTTTTCACATCTTGCAACTTAGACCAACTTCTTCTAAAATGGAGAATGAATGTGCTTGGCACCATTAGAAAAAATAAATCAGAACTACCTAAACAAATCTCAAAGTAAGAAGTTCACAGCTCATTGTTTTTTTTTTACAGAAGACTTGATAGTTGTGAACTTACTCCCGAAAAAGAAACAAGAATGTTATTCTTATGATCACTTTCATCATGACAAAGACGTTAGCAACAGACCTGACAAGAAACCATTAATAATCTTCGATTATAATTCAATTAAATGGGCTGTGGATACTCTTGATCAACTTTAATAGGACACTTGAAAAAAAACTAATACCTGGCCCCTGATAGTATTCTATAGCAAGCTTGATATTTCCTAGAAATGAGTACAATAAAAATAGTGAAGCGAATAAAGAGAAAAATCTAAAAAAGAACCATCGAGATGCGCTGAAAATACTTCGTTGTGTATCAAGAGTGCAAGATGGGAGCTTCGTCCATCAAGCAATGATAACAAAACTAATACGTTATGCAGCAATTATAAGAATTACATTTGCAAATGTCACTCAAAATATTATTGTTTAGATTACAAATAAAATTATTTTTTAATTTCGAATATTTTTCTGTTATTTTCATAGATAACTTATATTGTTAAAAATTTCAATTTTAAATATTTCGTATTATTTTTACAGCTGTTTTATATTATTAGATCTCTTTTTAAACTTATATTATTATTGTTTAAACAATTTTTAAATTTCTGCAAGAACTGTTATCTTTTTGAGCCGGGGCATGTTGACCCGAACACTACATACGTGAAGTAAATATGAACTGAACAGCAAGAATAAACATTTAAAATCATTTTGAAGGTTTGTTAAAAGTAGAAAAAAATTTAACGCAGTGAAATGATAATAGTTTAGAAAACAGTTCCTTGATCTTCCAGATCGTATAAAATGAATGTAAATGTTTATCACTAAAAATTATATATATAAACATTTTGGATTATTGATGAAAAAATAAAAGAGTTAACTAAATTTTAATAAATTATTTCAATATCAGTTAATTTTGAAAGTTAAAATTATGTGTATATGTACATAAATTAGCAATAGAAGTCAAGTAAAAAGGAATACAACAGAATCAAAACTATAACCAGTAGAAAAAGAATCCTACCTGAAGACCTTTTCAAGGGTCACCGTCAGGCAAGGATTCAAAATAAGGGATTTTTTCTGTGAGGAATCAAACAATGTAGAACAGTATTGACCCTTCTTGACCCGAAAATTCCCCTAAAATAAAAAGCGAAAAGATGCACACATCACCAAATAAAGCAAAAATGTACAAAAATATATAAAATAAAACTACATAAGAATATTCAACTTAATAATTAAAAATACAAAAAGGAAAGAATATACCAGCAACAGGCGAAGAAATTTTAAATATAGTATCCTATCTGCAATTCGATTTGAATACTATGTCATTCAGAGAAAAAAACAATAAATTTACATACAAAAACAATAAATGCTTTTATAAATGAAATTGTTATTACAAATTGTTTTAATTTTATTAAATTCTGAAAAAGTTAATTTTTTTTTAATTTTAGAGTTAATATTAGAGTGATAATTACAGAGTTTAATTATTTTAAAGCTGAGTTCGTCTCTTTTATCATAAATATCAACTATTGTTTTATCATTAGCAATTTCAATTCTTAAATCTAGATAATGAACTTCAAAATGTTTTTATTTGTTTCTATTAGAATCAACTCTTTAGGATAATTTGTAACAATATTAGTTTTCTAAAAGGTAATTGAAATTAAACCATAAATAAACCTCCAAACACTTACTAAATTATTTTTAATTGTTCTTTCTCAATAATGCAGGAAAATATTATCTAAATCAATTGAGAAATATGTATCCATTGGATTTATGGATTTTATTGGCACAAGAGCCTTGATGTTAAATATGCTTCTCCAAACTGTATTGTATCCATTGGAATACCCCTAACATATTTGTAAAGTGTAGCAGTTGCATTATTCCATCTTCCCTTTTGGTCAATGCCTCATTAGGTGGCATCCCATAGTGCATTGAGATTTTAAATAATAAAATGCGATGCTATTCTGCAAGATATGTGCGTGCGTTAATGTTTTGTCATCGTGTTTTCTATTTGTTTTCTGTGAAATGTGATCATTAAAGACATGCTTCTGAAATCATATGCCCTTTTGATTCCACTGCAGGGATCATAATGATCTGCATTTCACCACAGAAGTAAATAAAAACAAATTAAATCATTGCATTTCATAATAATCAATAATATTGATTTAATACATACATAGTTTAAAAATTGATTTTTTTATCTATCTGAAGATTTATATTAAGCAAAAATGCAACATGTAAAGCATTTTATAAAAATTTCCCCAAAAGATTTTTTATTTTAAAATTTACTTGCGTTCAAGATTCATTTATGAAAGACACAGAATTCTAAATTTTAATTAAATTCCAAATTATTTTTATGCATTCTAAAGAAACATTTTTAAATTATAAATTTTAATACCAAAAAAAATTGACATTCTTCCACTTAAAAGATTAAATCGTAAAGATTTTATCAAAATAAATTGATTTTATTTACTAAAGAAAAGCAAAAATATATAGCTTTTTAGAGTTTTTTCGATATTTTAATTTTAAATTGCTGGTATTTCAAAACATAAATTTTGCCATCAAATTTATAATAAATAATTCATGCACTGAAAAGATTTGTTATATATAGTTCTAGATGAGCGGATTCTTTCCTAAATAATTTTATATCTCTTATCTATGTATATGACACTAAAAAAATATATTTACTAAATTAAAATTATATTCTCTTAACTGAAGAGCTTTCTTAAGTAAATAAAAAATAAACTGCTATAAGATATTATAAATTTAACACTTCATGATTTACTCTTGTCCTTCTATCGTTCGTAGAAGGAAATTCTTTAAGGAAGAAAGTTTTATATTATTGAAAGATCTTTAAGAAAGTTGATAGAAGAAAATTTTAATGGAAAGCGTGATATAATTTATATTATTTATAAACTTTATAAATAATATTTCACTCTCAGAAAATATCTCATGTTATTAAAAGACTTTTATTTTCTGTCATAAGATTTAACCAATCTCCTTAATAAAATTTTGCTACATATCTAGCATTTGGTCACAAGAAAAAATAATTAAAGGCAAAGATTTTCTTCAGATTTTTAACCCTTTATAAGTTGTAAATTAATAATTTGTAACGCAATATAAATTATAATATTATGATAAGTTAGTTGAGGTATTCCACTTTCACAAACACCACCACCCCCCTATCCAAACGGGGCTGATTTTAGCATTTTTAATTTTAATTAATTTTTAATTATTTTTTTTAATATTTTACCAGTTTTCGATTTCTTATTTGACTTATTAAATTTCCAATTTATAAAGAGCTAGAAGGTAGTCTATAACTGCAATTTAGTTGGTTTCTTCAAAGTAAGAATTATATTATTTCTGAGTTATTTTAGTTTGTTGATTGCATCCTGTGATCAAATATGTCTGGGAATTGCTGATTTAGTCATTGCTTCACTAGTTTCTTAACAGAGCAACATAAACTCTTTTTAAACGCACTCTTTTGAAGAAATTCGCGTTTTTTCTGTAAGTGTCGATGACGATAATGTTAAGAGACCTATCAGTAATTAGTTTTAAAATTTTTGATTTACAGAATGCATATAACTTAATTTGAATGTAAAATTTAGAATTTTTGCAGAAAATTAGAATTTTTTTGCAATGCAAAATTTTGAAACATTCAATCACAATTTCTGGTTGATAAAGATTACTTTCATTTTTATAAAGTTGGCATAAAAATATAAAATTATTTTTTAATCCATTTTGTTTCAATTTTTACATCTATTAAATTTTGCTTGTAAAATAGAATAATCAAATTTCTCTTACAAGAATAGAAAGCTTTCAGAAACATATCAAAAAAACTTGTAGATGTCCTTCTTCATTCAGTAATATCACCATAGAGAATTTCATGTAAGATGGGCCCACCTCATAGCAATAGTTTACCCATTCGCATGGTTATATAGAAATATCAGTTGCTAGGTAGTTTTTAATTATGTGTCGTGATAAATCAAGTAACATAATCTTTGCAATATAATGATGGTGTAAATAACAATCAATATGATGATAATAATTTTTTTTTATCCACAATGCTTAATTTATTGCTTACTTAATTGCTAAATATAGTTACAAATCAGTAACTTTGTTTTTCAGCATGGGAAATATCCTCATAAGAAAGGCCGTTTTGTGATCAGACCTGTGGGTACTGATCGGGTGATGCGTTAATGATATCAGAGCTTGACCCCCATTCTACCACTTGGCGATGAGTTCGGTGACTTTGGTGACAAAATGGGTAATGCTCAAAACATGTAGAATTCAAATGATCCCTCCATTAGGAACCGAGATACACCTGATTGGAATAGAAGCTTCTAGACCCGCTTCCCGGAAACTATAAAAGAAAGGCAAACTCAAGCTTCGTGTGATTAATTGAATTGTTGTCGGAGTACCCAAAAAGTAGCCAGTATTTGAAAGGACAGCTTAGGAGGAGTTCCAGCGTTGTGTGGAGTTATTGCTGAACTAAGCCGTATACCTTGTTGTCTGTCTTTGAAGAAACATTCTGTATTGGGTAATAACCAGCCTTGAGGCAATGATACAGCTAAAGCGAGAGACAATAAGAAGTTTCAGCCATCTGAGAGACCGTAGAGTGAACCTCTGGAGATCCCTTCTCCTGCTGAATTCTATGTGCTACTATAGACATTGTTACTACCAGATTTCTACTTGTGGGCTACTGTTGTTGCTATGTGCTAGTCTCAGCTATAAATATCTGTCGCATTTGAGTTGTCTTGTCTTCGTGTAAAAAAAAATCGTTGTTGTTTTTTACAGAGGATGGCTCATTGTTTTTTTTTTCACCATACACTTACTATCAAGCGTGGCAAAATCCATAACAATATGTAAGAGTGTTTAGTACGTTTTTATGCATTAATAGAATTTACTATAGCTATTCGTATATTTAAGTTTAAAGAATATCAGCTTGCGGAAAAAGGATTCTTTTTAAACTCTACATAGAGAAAATTTAAAAATTTATTTTTTAATATATTCCACAGTTTTAATGATACTGAAGTAGAATTTTTATATAAATGCTCAGAGTTTTACTGGAATATTTACTGAATTAACTCTAACTTTTAATAATAATAATATTCAACAATACTCAGCCACATATTCGGCGAGAATTATAAAATTTAGTTGCAAAATTTTCACTAAAGATTTGTCAAAAAATTTAATAAGAACAAAAGAATTCACGTTATTTTATTTAATATTTTAATTTAATAAATAATGTAATTTATTAGATAGATTTGGTGTCTCATGTAAAAAAATCCGCTTTAGTTTTGTTGCCCTTAAATCAGCCCAGTTTTATAAAAACTATTTTAATCAGGAATTTTGATGAATCAAAATTGCTTTTGAAAACTTTCCAAATAGTATTTCAAAATGTAACATTACAAAGAAAATTATTATATAATAATTAAAACTCATATCATTTGAAAATACTTTTTAATCTTTTGTGATTTTGAATTACGTACAGATCTTTTCAAACCTTTGATATTATAATTTGAATTATAAGCATTTTTAGAAACCTGTGAAAATAAAAGTTGCATTAAAAGAATGTAAAAATGTAAATTTATTTACATTCTTTATAAGTAATGAAAGCAATAATAAAAAGTAAAAGGGAAGTAATGACTTTATATACATAATATTTATGTAAGTAAAATGTTCTATTTCACTGATTTAAGGAGTAAGTTATTATTATTATCTACTAAAAATATAGTTATTCAGAAATGTATAATATATTTAAATTAAAGAATTTTGAATTGATATTTTGGAGTAACTTTAAATCAGAATGTAATTACTGTTTCTAGAAATAAAATTTTTGATTTTTATCTTTATTTAGATTTTATTCACATATGAAATTGTAAAATCGTAACTCAGTAAGCCTGATTTATGCATGAGAAAAAAAAATTCAAAAACAGATTTATTTAAAATTACCTTTAAGCTTTGATCTAATAGCATTACATTTTAATATTACGATATGTACATACATGATATTGCATTTTTACACATACCAAGGATAAAAGTATCATATCTGAAAGTTAATATTAACTCCTTTTTGGATAATTTGAATTTTTAAAATTTTTTACTAGTTTGGGTTTTGAGTGTTTATATTTTATCTTTTCTTTGTGTTAATCGAATGATAGTTTTGTTTGAAACAAATTCTTATTAAGCTAGCACAATGTACAGGAAACAATCTAATCATCACTGGAAGAAAATTATAATGATATTCATTTTAGCATGGCAAATGTTTTTAATTCACTCATGAGGAAGTACTTCTTTTTTTCAATCTAATATTAAATAACACGGGAAGAAAAAAGTAACTCCAAAAGGAATTCCCATAGAAAGACAAGAAAAGAAGTTTATAGAATTTTCAAACAGAAAAGATGGCATAATTTTAAAATATAATTAATTCTTTATTCCTAAAAAGTACAAACTACTCTTTCTTCTTTTATTTTTATAAGCATATAGTAACAAATTAATATAGCAACATCCTACTTATATAAATATCAAATCATTGCAATAAAACTCCTTTATCAGTTGTTTATGCTTTTTTATGTAATATATTTTTCATGTGAATATGTCCTATTGTTTTCTAATTTTTTGTTAAAAAATTCTTAGAATTAAAACTTGCAGGAGGAAAAAAATTGATTCTTCCTCATTTTTCATCTTATGACAACTTTTCATTTTAGGGCAAACAAATAAACTCTAACACTTCAGAAAGTATTTCTTGTATTGCTTATTTATAAAAACAGAATTTAAAGAATAGATGAAGAAAGAGAAACTCATAAAACCTGCACCAAAACCATTAGTTAGAAGGAAGAAAAAATGCTGGCACTTTCTTTATAAATATACTTATAATAATACCAAGTCTAAAACCTTTGATCACTTAACAACCAAAAACACACCAAAATAAGAATTTCGCACATAAAAGAAAGAGAACAATTGGACGCCACAGAAATTTGTTTCAAAATGAATTATGTTACATTTCCAAAACAAGATAGTTTATAATTAGACACTGGTGAGGAGAAATAGGAGTTTGGAATATAATATAGAAGTGTGTATGATTTTAGTTAATTTTTACTTGCTTTTTTGAATTTTTTTTTTCAACTTTGATTTTAGTATTTATACTTCATTCTGTAGATCTCTTTCGCAAAAACATTTCAACAATTAATGCAATAATTTAGTGTCTCAGTAAAGACAATAATTTGTAGACCTCGAAACATGCGCTCTGCATTATTTTTTGATGCAACATCTTAAAGCTATTATCTAATTTATATCCTATAGTGTTTTTCCCTAAATTACTAATAAGTTAAGAGCTTTATTAGTTTTTTAAATATGCTCAATTTTGAATTATTAATAAGTTAATTTGATTTAACTTGATTTTTTTATGTTAAAATTTTGAATTTCTGGTTTATGTATTACTTTTCCAACATACTTCGATGGCGAAGTACATTCAAGGGGAATATTTTTTTCTAATCTACGTTAGGTTAGATAAGAGATCTAATAAAAATGATGGTCTCAAAATTAGTTTAAAAAATTGTGAAAGAAAAGGTTGTTGCACCAATTTAAAAGATGCAACTTTATTTTAAAATATATTTACTTTTTTCTTAATATTACATTATAAATTCATTTTATTCTATGCATTCAAATTCTTATAATATATAGCTAACATACATAAAATAAAAAGAAAAAAATCGGATTTTAGTAATTTTTTTACATTATGGCATATATCCCAGAAGTATGCATATAAAGAACAATATTGCAGAATGTTAAAAATATTCACAGTATTAAGTAATGTTGTTTAATGTTAACTAATAAAATATATTATCAGTTAATATTGTGAAATTTGTTGCTATATATTTTTAATTCTGTTTAAAAAACTAGATATTCTCGATAATTTCAAGTTATCATATGGAAATATTTTTTATGACTTGTATTAATTAAAGTCACTGTGTGTGCGTGCGTGTGTATGTGTATTGTGAAAGCCAACTCAAAAATAAAAATAAGGATAAATCGCCAATTTGTTGTCTATTCATTTTCGCTTCAAATCGCTTCAAAACAATCAAACCAAAACGAAATTTTTTTCTCACATGATGAAAAAAGATTGCTAATAGCTTCATAAGGACTTACAATAACTATATACCAAATTCTAAGAGTACCTACCTTTGAAGTGAATTTCCACAAACTTAAATTTGAATTCAAGAACAGGACAGAAACTCTCTAAGAATGAATTTAAAAAAATCACATCAACTTTAAGCTGTGCTAAAGATGTAATGAATATGACAAAGGTAATACAAAGAAAATAAAAAGCAGTATGTGAACACAGTGTTATATTGAATGCAAAGGAATATGCTTATTTGAGTTAATTGTATTTCATATGTTTGCTTTAACTCGATAATAATTAGCCTTAAATAAGAAATATGATTGTTTCAATGAATAATACAATAGAAAATATTTTAAATAGGATTTTTAAAAAACTGTCAAGCTTTTCAAGAAACAATATAGAGCAATATTTTCTATTCATGTAAAAAGTATTTTGGGAGAATCTAAAAGTAGCATTTTAAAAATTATCTTCATAAATGCAAGTTTAAATAAATGAATATAAAATTTTAAAACACGCATTAAAAATCATTACATGATTAACAGAAATATATTTTTTAAAAGTTATAATCGTAATTTGCTTAAAATAAAATCGTCATTCTGCTTCAAGTTAATATTTTATTCTTTCCGTTTCAATTGTATGTCAAGTTTTCTTATGTCAATTTTACTTTTATGAAAACCTTGTAAGGAATTTCATTTTATTTGCAAATCCTGACAACATTTCATTATAAAAGCAGCATGCTCTAAAAATATCGGATTAAAAATTCATTTCCAAACGAAGATGAAAGGGAAATAGGTGCCTTTAATACCAAAATTAGAAACGAAAAATAATGATTTCTTCACCTTTAGCGAAACTGGATTAGAAAATTAATAAATACATCAAACTATTATCATGCCAAATAAAAAATATAATTCAAAATTGTTTTGTCACATGATGAATCATGGTTATTGTTATTTACCCTTGTCATTACATATTTTGATATTGGGGAATTTTTTTATTGATTTATTTGTGTGTTTAATTGCCTCCTTCTGAATTTTAAGAAAATGTGTTTGTTTTTATTGCAATACATGAAACTTGTTGACTTCAATTGAAAAAAATAATATAAAATAATTGTTTAATTCAATTCCTACTTTTGTCTTGTATTATTTATATAAATTATATTATTTATGATCAATAGAGAATAGACCAAATAGAAATTTCTGAAAAAATTTAGTTAATGAATTAGTGTTTGAAACAAAAGCTGTATTAATATCAAATGGGATCCACTACAAATTTTTAAAAATGTATCTGAACTTGAGTGGCTGAATAAAAAGTATTTAATTAACGATTTTAAATTTGAACTAGATATATATAGGAAAAATGTGAATTTCAGTAATAGTAGTAACTGAAAAATGAAAACTAGTAAATCGTGAGCATTCAATGAAAGTTAGTACAGACATAATGTTAACACACATATTGTTGTTTACATCAATTTTTATAGTGAATTGCATGAAGAGATTTCATAAAATATCAAAACATTTAAATCAAAGTAAGCAAAGCTGAACAGGAAAAAACAAAGAATTGAAAAAACAAGTTATCTTAATTCCAAATAATTATTCAGTAAAGACTCATAGTTTTTTCGATGAATTTGTCTTGTTTTGGATTCTAATATTAAATTAAGTGAGTGATCAAATGCAATTTATAATAAATGAGAAAATGTATAAATGCATCTATCTGTAATCGCTGATTTATTTATATGTTGCCCGCTTTATTATAAATGAATGTATGCATTGCATTTCTTTCACTTGGCCGCATTTGAAAGGACTCATTCGACTATATTACACTTTTAAGAAATTGATTTTTTCGAACAAAAGTGTTTGAGTTCTTTAAAGTCATTTATTCTTCGGCTAGTCCGAGAGATTTCAGTATTGTTATTTTAAACGCGTTGCAGCTTTTTGCACATGAAAGGAAAAGAGACAATAAAATTTTTGTAGAAAGAATCTTCATCTTTTTTGTTATGCAACTGCTAAAGTTGTTTAATAGAATTTAAAAAAGAATTTTTTTTTATGTAGAAAAGTTTGCTGGTGGAAGAAATATAAAATGATGTACCTTTATGAAAGGGTTTTGAAATGTATAGTGTATTTAAAAAATATAATTCACATTTTGAAAATGATAAAGAAATTTACAGGTTTAAGAATTTAAGTCTTTGTTTTTGTCATTGAAATGTTCGACTATTTGAAATGGATTTTAAGGATATGCTATAGTTTAAGGATATACTGCAAGGGTGCATAATAATACATTACAAAAAGCAGAAAAATAAAAAAAAGCTGAAACAATTTTTTTCCAGTGTGAAATAAACTTCTCAGTATCAAAAGCTCTTGAAATTTTCATATTTCATTTTCTTTTATTTTTCTTTATATTTATGCTTGATGCGACTTACCTTGCAATGTTTCAGAATATAAAAGAATCAGTAAAAATAGTAAAATTTGCTCATATTTTATTCGTTTTTTGATGAAATTATCAAAAAAATCTATCTAATTAAAACTCTGATAAAAATTTAAAAACACCAAATCTGATTTTTTTTTTAAATTAAGAATTAATTTATCTTTCATTCAGAACTCAAAAAACTGAAAAAATAATTTTTTTTTAATTTAATCATTATGATTTGTTTATTTATTTAGATTAATATCCCATTTTGAAGCTACTCTAACTTAATATCGTGACCAACCCTCTAAATTTTAAGACTGTTCAGATCATTTAATCAAATATCAACACATCAGTTTTCCACATTACGCCTCAGTTCTTGTAAGGGGTCTTTCATTCCTAATGGTTAGAAGATCCATGTACAATAGAGCATTATGAAAGAAAATTAAATTTCCCTTTTTCTCATGTAGCTATGCCACATAAAGTTATGAAAGGAAAGGAAATATAACTATTAAAAAGGATGAGAAAGTGGATATTCCCCATATGCGGCTTCAGGAATTTTTAAAAAATCTCTCCATCTCTTTACTGTAACATTAATTCTTAATTAGTTGTTTTCTGAAGAGTATCATAATTTATTTTAAAGTATATTTATATCTTCTATTTGGACATCTTGTATAACGTAAATAAAAAGAGTTTGTTATTATTTTAAAGGCCAATTTCCAAATTCTGATTACCACGATAATATTGAACCATTCTGGGGTATAATATTATCCCAAAATACACTTGCTACAAAATGTGACAATGCTTTAATGAAATTAAGTATGTTGCATAAATTTTGGCAAAATATAAAAAAAGACAAACACTTTAGGAATTTAGTTCCTTCTCTCACAGAAAGTATTGTATCGTGATTTTTTGCTTAATCAATCAAATTATTCAATAAATTAAATAAATTTTATATAATTGGCTAAATTAATCATTTCTCATAAGCTAATCGCAATATAAAAATATTTTAATAAACATAAGTAATTCCTAAGACAATGAAATCCTATATAAATAAAAAATGGAATTGAAGGCTGCTGAAATACTCTACTCCATTATTCTATTCCCTTATTCTATTACAAATTTCCCCTTGATTGTATATTTGGCCAATGGGTATCGATTCATAAGTAAAGGGAAGAATGTTAAGGTATTCCTGATCAATCAGGTGCCATTTGCGAACAATCATAGTTCATTACAATGGCGTCCCCCATCAATTTATGATCAGTTCTGCCTCGCATTTGCCTGTTTAATACGATATGACAATGGCTGGAATCAGACTGCGAAAGCGTAAACCTCTATTTCGATGAACTGAACTTGGGTGATTGATATGTGTGCATTGTCCAGACTCGTGTCTTATTTACCGGTCATCTATTTATCCGGCCGTCTGCTTCACAGTAGTTAAAACAGGAGAGATTTGTAAATGAAGAATAATCTCTATATAATGTATAAACATGCATTATATGCACCAGGAATATTACCAATAAGAAATAATAGCGCTGTTTCTTTATTTTAAAAAAATAATAAATTATTTTGCAAGATATATCTTACTCTTATTAAATTTTTATGAAGTTATATAATAAAACAATTTTATTAGAATTTCAGATAAATTGCCTTCGCTGGTATTTCATTTACTTTTTTTAACGGGGGAGCTTTATTTCTGAAGCAATGTTGAGCGATATTTATTCTATTTTTAACGTTTCTTGTCTTTACAAAGTGAAGAAATGTATGATATAATATTCTCATGTAATTGATGGTTTGTTCTTTGCGTATCTTTCCTATACAAAACTTCAAAAATATTGTTTATAGAAGAACATTGTGATTAAACTTTCCTTCCCATATTCTTCTTTATGAGTGTGTTAGTTCATTCTATAAATCATTTTAACTTTAATAATCTTTATTTCTTTAAAAAATTTTACAAATCTGAAAGATTTATTAATAAATGAAAAATACTTTTAAGGGAAATATTTAAATTAGGAAAGATAATGTTATTAAATTATTTTTTAATTTCTATTCTTTATAAGCTTACTTTGAGGATACTTTAACTTTATTACAAATGTTTCTTAAGAAAATATCATATTATATCATTGACTCTCTGGTCCACACTAAAATATCTGGATGATTAATATTTTACCAGCTAGCAGCAACAGCAACACTGACGTAAACTGGGTTGAGTCCAAAGGGCCATCACCGGCTATGGTACAAACCTTCCCTAAGGAAGTAAATCCCGTCATCGAAGGAAATGTAGAGCCAACCACCATTCCAGAAGTTTCTCATCCTCATTTCGAGGTAGAGCTCATAATTCCAAACAATCTGAAGAATTCCGAGGTGAATTCTTAAGAGTATATGTAAAAACGCTATTCTTTGATCTCTTCATATCCTAATCAGTAAAATCATTGAATGCAAAATATTACCACATCTTTAGTTTGGGTGATAAACCATGCCTTTTGATAAATTCAAATAAAATTTAGAATTTAGAAAATAGTTTACATAATTTAATAATATCTTAAGGATAGGTTATTCTGGAAATTGCCATACCACCACTAAGGACCATGTCGAATCCTTATCCTCCCTGGAGTCATCTTTAGAATTCAATCATAGTTACATTCATAAAACTAAAAATTTATTCGTCACTCAAATAACTGAATGAGATTGATCAGCAATATACCAGTTATATCTTCATAACAGTTACTTAAAAATAATGGAAAATTTTACTTTATATTATTAAATTTAATCTTTAATATTTAAATTTCATATTTGTTATGTTTTCAGCATTATTTCATTATTTTTTAAATGAATCAAATGGACATTAAACATGAATAATAGAAATGAAACTGGGAGATAAGAAATATATTAAAGATTTGAGGAATGGTATAAAGATATTAAACATAAAAATTTTGTAACTTTGATGAAATCTGTCCATAATTATTATTAAAAATACTTATAATTATGCTCCAGTATAAAGAAAAGTCGATAATTTCATTTCATGCCTAAAACTAATCAGATTGTTTCATTTTTCTCTCTAACAAGGAATTAAGAAAAAGATATGTAGTTTTCAAAACATCATATAGTTTTATCCAAATTCACCCTAGTTTAAAAAACAAACTCTTATTAAACAAATACATGGAATCATAAAAAAGATAAACATGTATTAGTAAACAAATGTTATAATTATTACTTTTCTTGAGATAGAAAACAGTTAATTCTTACTTACCAGGAAACCTCAAATAGACTTTCTTTTGAGTTATTGAACATTTTTACTTAATATAAATGATTCCAGTTTCACAAAAGATGATAGAAAATTATTTCTGTGATTTAAAAATGGTAAAATTAAACAACTTCTTTCGAACTATGTTAAATCTTTCATTTAAGAAGAATCATTGAGAATTTTTACATTATAAAAACAATTTGTTATCCTACCTATATTCCGAAGCCGAATCCTATGCACTGACAAAATAATGAAGCTTTTTATGAATTACATCATTAGCAAGACGAAAGAAAGAAAAAAAATAACATAATTTCTAAAGCAAGTTAAAAGTATATTTCAACATCGGGTCTAATGTTTTTTTATCACTTAATAGCCTCAAAGAATTTCGAAGATAAATTTCACACACAAAGTAAACCTTTAGCTCAAATAATTTATTTGAAAGGAAATTAAGCTGTACTTATCATCATAGTCTTGAAATTAGACGCTTACATGTGAAACCAGGATTTATCACATGCAAAGTGGGGTTTTGGAGCTTTATAGCTCATTAATATTTACATATTTAGTTGAATTTTTTCCACTTCGGTTTTAGCTGACTTTCTTCTTAAATAATCATTTTTTATTATTTGTTTGAGATGGACGAGTTAATTTCTAATCTCAGTAAAAATCAACAGTTTCGTTTTCTTCAAAGAGAGAAATATGCTAATTTTTGATGTTTTTCTTCAAAGACTTTACTTAAATAGGTTGTTCGAGTAAAGATTTTTCTTCTAACCATTAATTTGATATTTAAATTTGGTCAAAAATTTTTGCTTTTTAGACATTTTTAAGGGTTTATCAAACCATACAGATACGTAATCTGGACGATGTCTGAAAAAGTTTGTTTGAGTTATCTTCATTCCATATATTTAAATTTTAATATCAGTAGTATCTAAAATAACCAAAAATGTCACCTTATATATTGTTACCAACCATTTTTGATTTAATAGATTTAATCTGATATTGTAAGCAATAGAAGAGTTGGCAACTGTTCACATGTTTAAAGAATGTTTTTTTTAATAATTTCACCATATATCAGAAGTCTAAAATATTCTATTGTAGTTCTTCAACCTTGTATACAATGCAGTATATTGGTAGGCAAAATAAAGGAAAAGAAATATATACATTTCTGATTAAACACAAAAATAGTAGAAATATAATACGTTATTATAAGGGAAGAGTTGATGAATTAGCTAAAATAATTTAAATCAATAATTTTGGAAAAAATGATACTATTGAAATTATTATGAAACTCTTTGAAAGCTTGTACTTGGTTTATCGGAGATTGACTATCGAAAATATTGATATTAATTGTATTTTCTGCAGTCATCATATTTCCGACATTCTATTCAATTTTATAGTAAAAAAACAAAAAGAAAAAATGCATTTCATGTTGAAGTTATTAAAACAACTTTATCTTTGGTGAATTACGAAAAGTGAATATGTGAATGTGTGCATATTTTAATAGTAAGCAAAAATACAAATTCCTTTCTTTTTTTTTAGTGTTCTCGCTTGGCAATAACAGGGTAAAAGGAACAAGTAAAGGATTTTATCAAAATTACATATGAAATATTTGTAGAATTACATATGAAATACTTTGAATGATGGGTATACAATTCATTGAACTAAAATAAAGCAAATTATGAACCAACGCGGTGTAAATTACCTTGTTAAAAGTAGCAGAAGGTTAGTTTCTTGTGAGAGTAAAAAAGCACGCGTAACACGAGAGACTTTTTAATATATGCATATAAGTTCGTGAGGGTAATATGTTTTTCCAAAAAACAACTGTGAAGTTTTTTTAATGTAATTTTAATACATTTAATCATAATTAAGAAAAATGCTGAATTTCATCTAACTCTTTTTTATATTCAAGAAAAAAGGTCCAGTGATACTTTAAAAGGAGGAAAAGTATGTAAAAACTTTTCGAGCTTATATACGTTCTATATAAATTTATACGTTCATTACTTTTATGACAATTTTTAACTGAACAAATATTGTTTTTAGTATTGCTGTTTAAATGCAATACTTCATGGTTTATTTTTTAGATATTGGATCCTTTGAAACAGGAGAAAATCAGTCATCTGCACAGTTAAAATGTTATTTTTGAATCAGTACAAAAGATTAGAGCATGATTAATTTACAGAAGTATGATTTAAATTTATTAAAACACAGAAATACTAGCATACACACATGCATTTCTTGGGCACATTTTTCACTGTGCTTCGAACTTGTGAGGATATACGTTATTCTGTTGTTTCATACATTAGCATCATTTGATTTCCAATATACAGCCCAAGTTGGAATTCAACATACATTTATATGCAAAGGGTTTGCAAAGTTATCCATTTAAATATTTTATGTATAATAAATGGAAAATTCTGGAAATTTAGAGTCTAAGATTCCTCATTAAGCATAGTGGTTTTATTGAATACTCTGGATAGTAATCAAAGTCTAGTCTATTTACAAAAGAATCAATTCTTATTAACATTTATCAATTCCATTAAAAGAAAATAAATATTATAATGCTTTTACTTTTATTTATCGAATTCGAGCTAAGGCAAGATCTTTTATTGAGCAACATTCAACCGAATATATACATATTTTCATCCGAAATATGGAATTAGGTCGGTAATAAGCTACAAAATGATGTCGTATATAGTTATAATTATTAATCGTCATTATAATTATTGTTAATAATTATTAACCCCATTTCCGTTTAGAAATTCAATGATGATTCCGCCCCTCTTTCCCGTCTTGTATGGCTATTTAATGACAAATTATTGGTAGGAAAAAGACACAGTTTGAGTTGATTAAGCATTTCATACCAATCTCACGAGCTTTAGCTATAATCATAGTTTATTACAATAACATTTTGCTTCAATTTATAATAAAGTATGCCGCATAGTTGCAAGTTTAATATGGTATAATATTCACAGGGATCAGACTATGAAGGTATAAATTGCATTCGCATAAACATAATATCATGACATGTCATGAATGTATGTCGCCTCATTGACTCTGTATATATTGAGGATTTTCGTCTCTAAGGCTTGACGGGAGAGATTCTCTACAGGAATCTAAATACAACAAGAATATATTTTAGATTCCATCTTTTTTCTGTATGCAGTAATTAAACAAGTTACATTTAAGTGTTAAAAATAACATGATAGTTTTAAATTTTAAATTTGTTAGTTATTAACGATTTTTACTGCATTTACTATAAGACCGTAAATAATATACCTTTCATGACTACGACTAGGCGCACTGGAATAGAGGACTAATACTTTCTTCTTCTAAAAATCACATCAAAGTAAGTTAAAATGATTACTAGATAGATATTTTTTTATATTTATGATTTCCAAGGTTTAAGTGATTTACACAAAATGAGTACTTGATTTTAGACTCATCGTTATGATTTCACCCTGCAGAAACTATAGATGAAATAGTTTTTAAAATGTTCAGTAGAATTCCTCATGATATTCTAGTAATTTAAATGCATAATAATTCCAACATGGATCGAATATTCTTTCGATTTTTGCTTTTAATTTTAGATTTAGTTTTAAAAATCAGGCTTTGCATCGGCATTGTTTGATGAAGTTAATAATATAATTGGTTTTAATTATGTATAAAAATTTTAAGAAAAATAATTTACTTTTATGAATTCTGATTTAAGTCTAATATTTTTCCTACCTGTTCTTTAATTTAGCACTTAGCTAAATTAAATTAAGTGCTCAATTAATTAACTTAAAGTGTATATGTTGAAATTCAGTGACTAAAAAAAATTAAATATTGTTTTATCTTCAAAAAAAGTATGAAAAAAATGCATGTACGCTCTTTTTTTTCTTGAATTAAAATTAACTCTCATAAAAAGAAAATTAAGCGAAGTTCCCACATATGAGCTCCACAATATTTATATTACCATGATTAATTAATAAGCCAGCAACAACCAGTGGATAGTGGTGTTCCCTTTTGTCTAGTCGTTATATTACGCAGGCTGCGAACCCCGTTTTGAGGGTGCAATTACAGCCGAATTCAAAATCCACAATATTACAAAGCATAAAAAAAAATTATTCACTTTTACAACTTCATAAACAATTCAACAAGTATTTTTCAAATGTTGAATTTTATTACTTTAGAAAACTACTAAGATAATTTTCAAAGCTATTTTTAACATTATAATTAAAGGATATTAATTATCAATTTTAACATGTTCTATTATTGTCAAATTTTGTATGTAAATATCTATAGTTTTTATTTTATTCTGAATCTTATAGTGTATGTTATCCTGAGCTAAGACCAACAATTTGGGAGATGTTAGAATATAATATACATTTGACTTGTAATTTAATCATATTTAATAATATAAATCATATCTGAAAATTTTGGTTATATTTTAATATTTTAATTTGGAAAGGTACATAAACAATTAGGCGAAATGCACATTTTAACAAAGATAAAATATATCGGTAAAAATACCTAGAAAGTTACTGAGTTCTTCTGTATTTACTAAAAAAAAATTAATAGGCATTTTTTCACCCATAAATTGAATTTGAAAATAACTAGATGTTAGAAATTCTTCAAAAATTAACATGCTGAAATGGAATACGAATGAAGAAAGAAAATATTTTTGGTCATTGAAAAATGTGCATATTTTCATTTATTTTTTTTTTCTGGTTTCTTTTTTTCATTATACTTTATTAGTTATTTTTAGGGAGAGCCCATTAGATTAATAACAAAAATTTTGTTAAATTGTGTGTTTAAACAAATATTTGAATGTCAACTTTGATAACTAATAAATTATATACAGTAAAAAATATTGCTAATTTCACAATTATCAATATACAGGTTTAGAATATATAGCAGCATATATGACTATCATTCAATGGTAGTAGGAATCAGAATCTATGTTATTAAGATTCATGTTTTGGATTTGCAAGGCAATGTAATCCATTGGCTTATCTGTTATACAATGAATAGTAAATGCAGCACAGAACTGCTATTAATACCATAATAATAATTACACTTTGCTATAGTAATTATTGTGTGTGGTGATATTTTTTTAATAGAATGAACAATATTTAGCAAATTTTTACATTTTTCCAATCAAACATTAATTAAATATAAATGAAATAAAGTACAGCTTCAAAAAGAATTTTTGTTGGCGCTGTTTTCTTGGATTTTCTTTTCTTGTTTGCAATTTTTTTCTTATTTATTTTCCATCAATCAGATTATATTGTATTTTATCTATATTCAGGTAATAGTGTTACCCGAAATATTTAGAAAACGTGATTCATTGATTGGATGAATTCTTGGGATTTCAGAGTCAGTCATACTATCAACATTCTGTCAGCTTTCTTTTCATATTTAAAAGTGACATTGTCTTATTAGCTCCAGTATAATGCGTTTTTTTCCATATGCAATCAGATTTCATACTTAATTGGAGTGATGCGAAGAATGTATTATTCAGCTATTATTAAATACATTAAAATTCATATTAAAATGTATTAATAATTTTGTCTACATTAAAAAATTAAATTTAGAATTGGGACAGCAGCTAACGAATATAAATCAATCTTAATATATAGTAATCGTTATTGCACGTCCTAATTAAAAGCTAGAGGAATATTAACTAACAATAAAATGATATCGTATTGAGAAGAATATTTCCTGAATTTTTTATAAGGCAAAATTTTTAATTGAAGTTATTCCCCCGAGTTATTTAAAAATTTAAATACGTATTTTTTGCTTAATGACTTATTTTTTGCATTGAGATTAAATTGTCAGTTTCATTTTGTTTTTTATTTTGTTGTTAATACATTTGTTACTTTATTTGTAAATTTGTAAATTTTCTGTATTAATAAAATTTTTAGGTTATAACTTGCACCTTCTTCACTTTATCTTAATATAATGTAATAATGGTTAAATATATTCATAACTGATAATTAATTTAATTCATAACAGCATTTCATTGGATCAAAGCGTTTATTTTTGTTTTAAATTTTTGAGGCAGTGACCCCAATGAAAAATGCTTTAAAGTCTTGGTATGGCTGTTTAAAATCTAATCAATTTGATTGCAAGTTATTTCCCCCAAGATTAGAAAAGATTATTTAAATATTTATTATTCTATCAGACTATATATTTTTCGCTATTCAAAATTCTCGTATTTATTATTTTATCTTTTTCCTCCGTGGTAAAATGTTTACTAATCCTTTTAATTTAAATTAGCAACACCTATGATATGATAAAATATTGAACTAAAGATCAAAGAAAGCGGTTTCTTATTTTCAAACAGAATTAAGAAGGGAAATAATTATTGAAGGAGTTGAAAAATTATGGAAATGAAAGACTTCAGCTATTAAGATACTTTTTTAAGAAAATGTAACTTTAAATTGATATTTGTATTGACAGTTTCAAATAATTTTGTAAATCCCAGATATTTCATTTAAAATATTAAAATATTTAAAAGATGGGAATTTAGAATATTCTGGTAAGGTGTAAAAAGCTCAAATTTAATAATAGATGAAAAATATTAAAATTACAGCAGTTTTCATATTTTCTTAATTTAAATATTTTCAACTCTATCCTCTTAAAAATATTTGCTTATTTTATTCGAAAAAAATCACTTACAATTCATTTAGAGGCATTCGAAATTTGTTAATTTAAGAAAATCTAAAAATTAGGTAAATTTATTAAGAAACGATAGTTAAAATGTGTATGATTAAATTTGGGAATTATTCATGAATAAATTATACTACGATAATTGGATTAATTTTCCCGACTATTGTAGGTTTACTTGAAGTATTTTTAATTCGTTTTGTATTAATTTTAAATGAAACAGTTTACATATATCGAGTTGAATATTAAATCAGTTATACGTACTTTTGGAGTTGATTTACCATGAAGTTGATTTTTTAATGAAAAGAAGTTGTCTGCATGCAACGCTCTTCTGAATCAATTATAAATTGTTAAAAATATTTTCTTTCCTTTATATTGGAGCCTAATGTTTTCAATGTCTTGAAAATTAAATAATTTATTGATGAATGTAAATAATACTGGAAATGTTAATAATATTTTTGTCATCTCAACAACAAAATTACTGTTTCAATAGATTTTTATTATCTTTTCTATGATTTCAAAGACTGTAATAAAAGTTGTAAAAGATTATTTGAAAATATAAACAAGTTATCTCATAATAAAGGAGAAAAATTCGATGGAAAACTTACAGCTGGATAAAGAAAACTATTCTGGAATCTAAAACATGATCTGTCAGAAAATTTCAGCATACCTGAAACATGAGATTCTTAAATTTAATCAGAAACTTACTCAAACTAATGTATAGAGCATATAAAATACAGATTGAAACTTTTGAACACATGCTTACTGATTTTATTACTTTTTTCAAATGTTTCTTATGAGAAACACATAGAAATCAAAGTTTCTAAAAGTTTGAAATATTTAATTTTTCAATTATGTATTTTATTCAAATATTTTTAATATTTCATAATTATTTTTAGTTTTGTTTAGTTTTGTATTACATTTAGTGGTTATGAAGAATCAATAATAGCTTTTGTATACAAGCAGAATAACAATATATTTTATTATATATAATAACTATATACTGTATAAATGTATAACAGTAAAATGCATTCATTATAGTGTTGCGATGGCATAATATATATTTATATAATTTAAATAAAACTGTGTGGCTTGAAGTGAGCTCCTTAAAATGTTTGTCAAAAACGATTTTTATATACTGAATTCTTCATAGAGAAACATAAGTTTTATTTGATAAGAAATTATTTTATACATATAATATCAACAAAATAGGCTGCATAAAGCCATGTTTTTCAAAAACTTACGAATGAAAGTGTTTAACGAAATGTGATCTCAAAAAATCTGCAATAATCTTTTTACAATTTATCCTTATATTTATAAATATTTTGGGACTTGAAAGATTTTTAAAAATAAAAAATGTCATACGAACTCTAATAAATGCCATCAGTTAATTTTGCAAAAAATTATTAAATTTGTTCGTAACATGTTTGTGTTCGCATAAGGCTGTGTAATCTATGTTCTTGTAAAGCTAAAGCACTTAATTCAATTTCTACTATTATTTTACTCTTTCCCTAAGTATATTTATATATCTTATTCAAATTTTCAGTTGATAATAAAATACTTTTTATTCATCGATTCAAATTCAAATACATTTTTTAAACTTATAGTGAATGGCACTTGGTGTAAATAGTTTTTTTAAATTTAATCCATTAATTAAATTTAATTAATTTTTGATGCTTTAAATAGAATTTTAGTAGTTTATAATGAAACTTGAAATCAATAGGTCTAAATCTTTAAAATTCAAGGATTTTAGTATTTTACAAGTGAAGGTAAAGAATACGAATCCAATTCCTTCGAAAATCAATAATTT
>JAPMOQ010052942.1:448555-465776 GCA_026543055.1 Argiope trifasciata | reverse complement strand
ATATATTGGGAATTAACTATAATATTTTAATGTATTAAAAATTAAAAACAGAGTTAGTATCCATAATTTTATTTGTTTCCCCTTGCAGTCAAAATAAAGTAAATTGTATCGGAAAAAATTATAAAATATACAAAGCTCTTACTTACATAACATTTATATTTAAAAAAACCTTTCACACTGGAAAAGTGATTAATAATTTCACCAACAACATGGTAATTTTTAATATGATAAATGCTGCTTGCAGTAGTTATCAGTTTTTGTTTTTTATCTTAACGAAGTGATTATTTTTTCATGAACAAAAAAATTTCTAGGAATAAGCAACTCGGCAAACTATCAACACATTTTCCAAACTGCATTTTTCATTTCTGTTTAATCATTCATTACAAAAGAACATAATTGTGTTAACAAAATTGAAATCACTGGTTGTTTTATCTTTTTTCTAAAGAACAATTTGATGTCTACATCAAGGAAAAGAAATCCGGAAACAGCACTATTAATTAGAAAATAAAATGGAAACACTTTACACTGCAAGAGAAAAATTCTTTACCAACAGCAGATTTAAAATCTTTTATCACTTTACCGCCGCATACACCTCAAAAAGAATTCTTGAAAATTCTTCCCGCGTAAAAGGGAAAAAACTTATCTCTCTAAAACTGGATTCATTAGAGCTTTTCTATTCAAAAACATGATGATCTTCAAATTAGGCATTTACTTTCAGAGACTAGAATTTGGAATACGTAAAATGAGTCTTGTAGGAGCTTTTACACTTTCAGGCTTAGACAGGTCTTCTGATAAAAGAAATAATTACTGAGTTCAGTGGACTGTAGAAATTTGTTACTTTTCAAAAGTGCAATTCATATTAATGTTTGGAACAGCTCGGTCAGGCAATTATCTAAATTGTTCAGTTTGATTATATGAGTTTAAAGATTAGCACTTTATTTCTAGAAAGTTTTTGTATTTCTCATAACATATATTCACGTTTAAAATATTGAAACTTATAAAAAATTTCATAATATCTGAGAGAAATATTTTTTTAAAATGTCATTAATTACACTCTATAAAATCTATGTAACATGTAAAAGATTAACAGAAAATAATTAGGGAAAAATTCATTTAAAAGTTCATTTTAAAAATTTTAATGTATAAAATGGTTGTAGTGGTTGATGAGAAAAAACATATTTTCAAATCTTGTTGATTTTTACTTAAAATATAAAATATAACTTTCTAAAATAAAAGAACGTTTGTATTTACTAAGATACAATACTAAAAAATATAATATTTTTCTTATTGAATTAAATCTCTTTAATTAACATTATTTTGAGAAAAATTTAATAATTGTCATAAAATTATTAGAAATGTAAGTTACATTAATAATATAAAAAAAGATGAACAAAAATATATTTATAGCAAAATTCTGGAAGAGTATACCAATTTTTTGGTGGATGCTTTTATTTCCATTAATAAATATGAAATTGGAGAAAATGGAAAATTAAAAATTTATCTTATAAATTTTTCCTTTAATTATTCAAAACTTAAAAATTAAAGTTTTTTAGAAGAAAGTAAAAATTACTAAAACCCTAAATTAAAATTGCTCCAATTGTAACTTTTTCAAACTATAAATTAACTTCATTTTTCTGTTAAATAGTGCATATAATAAATGAGATTACTACTAACTTGGAAGTAACTTTAAATTTTATATTGCTGTAAAATTAATTTTTAATATTTTTTGAATTTTTTAAAAAAAATGTAGAATAAATTCTATCTTTTATCCGATGGCCACCTTTCTTTATAAAAGAATAAAATCAGGCCTGTACAGTCAATATTATTTACTCTTGTTCCTGCTTCGAAAATAAAATTTAAAATTGAATGGAGGAAAGAAAGTGCCGGCTAAGTCGGCTAAGACATTTCGTAAAGCTTATATTTCGGTAAAGATAGTGTGAATAACTAATTTAAAAATGTAATAATGAATTCCCACCCCATTAAGTTTTTATAGTTCCAAGCCTATTAAAATGAGAACAATGAGCAAACAGATATGTAAATCATGCTCTTGGCCCTATTTGGCGCAACTGAAAAAATGGGCTTTCGATCAAATGTTAGAAGTTCAAATTTTCAAATAAAGAATATATATTTAGAAATAAAATCAGAATTTAATCTTATATATCTACCAATAATAATACAAATAAACTTCTTCAGAAAAAATACAAACATTTCACAAAGAAATAATACACAAAAATCAAAAATGTTCTGTTTTGAATTTTCTATATTAGGTAAAATATACAATATTCTATCTCCTATAAATAAGCAAAAAGTTGAAATTCATTCTGAATATGGTTATGGTAATGTTCACATGATAAATGCTACCTCCTTTAAGAAAGCTAAATATGCGTCATAATACTAAAAATGCCATTTAAGCCATAGTTTTAACTCTACGATCAAAATCAACTGATTTCAATCATGTCTTTGTGACTTATGGCACTTTACAAGCATTCTGATAGTTATCTGTCAGAGGTTTATGGGGAGTAAATGTCCCTTGTTTTTCATTAGAGCAAACTAAGGTCAACAGAACAACTTAGCTATTCAATGCTTCACATTCGCTAGCACTGCTTTTTTTTTAAAGTGTGCATGTTCATACACCACACAGATAGAGCAACCATGTTTGAACCGTGAAGCCCACATCCCGGGGATAACGGACCTGCGGATTTCAATCATGCTCTTGTAAACTGCAATAGGAAGAAACTTTGTTCGTCTTTTAAAATAATTTATTTTGAGCAGAAACTAGCGTTCTTAATTGATAAAAATAAAAATGGGTGTCAGCATAACCATTAAATGCTTTTCAGAAATATTATACATAAAATATTAACGAAAAGAAAATTTAGCAAAATGGCAATCCTATTTTATTGGTACATAACATAAATTGTGATACTTAAATACATTTACCACCGATATTCTCTAAAAATTATTCGTTACATAATCAATAATTATTCTTAATATATAATAATTATATATATTAAGAATATTAGTCATATAATTATTCTTAAGCATAATTTAAATTATGCTTAAAGAGCTGTATTGGCCTTGATGTTAGAAGAGATAAGAGGGCCGGTAAATGGGAGAAAAACTAAAAACACAGTTTTCAGCCAAATAATTCATCTGAATATTGTTTCATGATTGCATGTTCTGATCTCGTCCATTGTCATAGTGTATTTAATTGGTAACGTTCTGTAAAATCATTATAAATTGAAGCTGAAGGCCATTATCTATAAATGTCAATAAAGAGCCCTGAATTGATCTGTAATATATAAATACTTAGGAATTCAAATTCTTATCCCTTCCAATCATTTAACAGTCATTAACCGTGCTTTAAAATGAAGCAGGGATTTATTGCAAAATTGTGTTTCTGTAGTTGCAATTTGAGGACAAATTTTATAATTTTTCTTACATGTCATATGTAATAACATTCACTGGTCCAGAATTGTTTAAATTTTGTGTCCAGAATTTATTTAGGCTTATGACTATAAATCTTGTAAAAGAGTATTGTCTAAATTTTTTAAGGAAGGACCGGTAAAAGGGAGAACAAAAATTTGAAGGTCAAAATAATAATTAAAACTTCAAAAATATCATTCTCATTTTTTTTAAGTTTGTTCATGTCTGTTTGAATTCTAAAGGTAAAAACTGGGATTACTTCCATGTGGGTGATCCCCAAAGAAGCAAAATCTTCTGTTTCAGATGTAAAATATGTTAGTCTTTGCAATTTTGAAATAAACAACACAAAAGTATCCAAACCTTGTTAATGACAGTTTATTTTCTATTAACGCAATATCTTGAAAGAGATAAATAAGAATTTTTGTTATTTTATTGCTTCAATTACAAATAAATATGCATCTGACTTTTTGTCAGCATCTAAAAGTAGACTGTATGCTATTGTTAATGAGAAAAATTATTTGATTGTTTTGTGGTACAAATATAAATAACAATTTAATGTTAATTTATTAATATATTTTTCATTGATTGTCTAGTCTATAAGATTTAAAATAAATATTTGTAACAAATATTAACGCATATCTTACATTAATTAAACTTTACTCTTTTAAAAACTATATTATATTCTTGTGCATAGAACATCATTACTTCTGTTATTATGAATAACTAATCAAAGAAACTAGTGATATCCTTTAAATGTTGAATAATTTTCAACAGGACAGTTAATATACTGGTTTTTGATATTTATTAAAAGATTATTTATTCGTTTTTATATAATCTTCATTTCTTTATCAAAAGCGTTTATATATTTGTCAAAGAATGCAATTTTTCATATGCATTCTAGTACCAGAATCGCTTTAGAAAATTATAGTAATATTTAGTTGTTTTATGAAACAATAAATAATTACATAAAAATTAAGCAATTTCAGATCTTCAAAAAATAAGAAAAGATTAACGCGTATTATAAAGACTTATTGTATAGTTTGAAAAAACAGGTTCAAAATGAATCTATTACTATTATTACTACTTGCTGGGTTTCCAAATTTTTAAATATTTTCCTTTATATGTGAATATTAAATAAAACGAATTAATAAAATGAATGTGCTTTTGAAAAATTTCCATTTTTAATTGACAAATAAAGAAAAAAAAAGATAAATAGGCAGCAATTTATTAACAACAAATCTTTAAAAAATCAAGAGTTATACGTCTTAACTGAAGCGTTTCAATTTTTAAAACATTGAAATGCTTTTAAAAATTAATTTTCAGTTTTATTTTATTTTCTTTGCACTTTTTTTCTGAGATTTTTAATTCATTTTGAGTATCTATTAAATCTAGATTCCTTGTCGCTTCATTATGGGAGATGAAAAGGAATTTATCGGGGTGATATTTATTATATTACTTCTTTTTATGTACAAGAAAGCTTATACATACCATGTTTAAATAAAATAAAAAAGTTATTATCCTTTGAAAAAGCAAACAGCTGAGAACCTTAAAGAAATAAAGAATTTTTTATAAAAGGAAACTAGTTTCTCAGAAGTAATAAATGATTTCAGGAGCTCTCAAAAATGGGTCAAAATGAAAGTAATGATATTCATAAATGCCCTTATCATAAAGTAGACTAACATACAAATTAATCAAAAACTACACTAGGATGTATAAATTTCACATTCATTCTAAAGAAGAAAACTTCATTCACTGAATCAAATAAACAGTTTTCAAAAAAAGAGGTGCATTGATTTCAAGAGGGAAAAGAGTTTTGTTTTTGGGAATGATGCATCTTAACTGAAGTGCAAATTATAGATATTCTACTGGGAACTTTTTAATTACATTTGCTTAGGCTTGTATGACTTATTTTCTTTAATCAATAAATAATTTCTTCAACAAACATAGTTAATAATATTTTTATTTATAAATACTTGAAATTTAAAAGATTTCTCTTCAATTTTCACACAAATTTAAGTACAGATTTCTTATATAAACTATTTAGTTTCGTGATAAATTGCCCTCAGGTGTATTCCATCATAATTTACTTTATTAATTTATAACTTTTAATACTAATTTCTTTGTATTAATTTAAATCATAGTTTATTAATCTATAAATTTAGTGATAACTAAATTTCATTGATTCTTAATGATACAATTTCCGACTTACATTTGATGTTTTTCAGTAAACATTTTTTTTTTGCTTTTGGTTTTATACTTAGGGTAAATTCAAGATTTTGCCTAAAGGTGATGACAAACACCTTTAAAAAGAGCATTGATCATGAATTGAATTAGAAATAACATTAAATTATTCAATATTTATCATTATTATTAATACTAATAATTCATTTCTTTTTTGACATTTATATATTGAGTAGTTGAGTTAGTTATCCCTGTTTTTCAACGGATGGCGTTACCAGAATTGATTGCATTGGTTCATGATAGTGATGTATCTGTTTAGAATTACTATAAGCCCACTTGAAATTCAGTTTATGTTATTTCGCGGAAGTGCAAACAATATTATATTTCATTGCGGTTGTGTGAAATTTCCTGCCAAAAAAAGAGTATTTGCGGGAATTTTATAGCACTTTTTTATTTTAAAAAATCTGCATTTGAAACTCCTATAATTCTTGTTGAGACTTACGGTGACCATATTCTGTATGAAGAAAACTTGTAAAAATTATTTAGAAGCTTTAGAAATAATGATTTTGATCTTGAAGTTAAAGAAAAAACAGGCACACCTAAGAAGTTTAAAGACGAACAATTTTAAGTATTTACTTCATGAAGAGTAATATCAAACGCTGGATGGACTCATAAAATCATTAGAAGTTGATCACATTACAGTTTTGACCGGTTTGAAAGCATTAATAGTGATTCAAAAGCAAGGTCACTGGTTGTCGTATGAGCTGAAGCTGAGAGACGTCAAGAGGCGTCTTTTCAAATGTGAAAAATTTCTTCAACGGTAAAAAGAGAAAGGAATTTTATATCGTATTTTAAATGGCAATGAAAAATCGTAGAATAAACTTTGCCCGGCCATCAATGCCTTCAGCAAAGCCAAATATCCATGATTACAAAATTCTGCTCTATATTTGGTGGGATCAGCTAAGTATAGTTTGTTATGAACCACTCAACCCAAATACAACCATCACGAGGGATCACTACAGACTACGATTGGACAGATTAAGCCCAGCATTCAAGGAAAAATGGCCGCTATACTAGCAGAGGTACGACAAGATCACTTTTCAGTATGACAATAATCTGCCACATTTTGCAATATACTACTTGGAAAAGCTTAAGTGGGTATTCATATCCCCTCCTGTTATATTCAACAAACATTGCCCCATCCGACTATCATTTGTTCTGATCGATGGCACATGACCTGAGTGAGAAGCTTTTCCATTCGTATGAAGATTTCAAAAATTGGGTTTCACTTAATCTCAAAAGATTAGCCTTTTTTCCCTACGTCGAATTCAAATTTTACCAGAAAGATGGATTAAATTAGTGGCTAGCAATGGTCAATATTTTCAGTAAAAGGTTTTTTTTAAAGATTTTTTAATAAATTATAAATTTTCACAAAAAAAGGATAAATTATTCAACATCTCAATATATATCGTAGAATTCAAACAAATGTATATTTGGAATATTGCAGGATTCAAATAAACGCATATTTGGAATATCGCAGAATTCAAATAAACGCATATTTGGAATATCTCAGAATTAAAACAAACGTATATTTCAAATGCTGCCAGAAAGACGAAGAACAGTAGCGGCTAGCGATGGACAATACTTTCAGTGACATGCATTTTACTGTTTTTTAATAAAGCATTAATTTTACCTAAAAAAATGGAGCTTATTTAACGCCCTAATAATTTAAAATTCTATCATTACTTTGGACATTGGTGATCTGCTTATATTCAGCGATAAATTTGGAAGAATAGTACTTTTATTGCATTCAAGAAACTAGTTTATATTATAATTTAAATATAAAATGAAAAATGTGGCCCCTTTAATATTATTCCATCAATAAAGATTATCCTATATATTTAAAGATATTTCAAACTTCAACATGATTTCAAATATTTATAAACTGTCAATATTTTCCTCTAAATTTTGAATAAAAGTATTTCAATGTGTCCAAGAAACCAGATTATTTTATAACTTGAAGAGAATTGAGAATTTTAATACTGCTTTAAACCTTAAATATTAAAATGAATATTGCTTTACTATATGTTACGACTTGAATTTTAGCTGGATAGTAAAATTGAATTAGCTTAAATCCCATCATTAACAAAATGAAGGTTTATATCAGATGCGATTTTCTTTCGCATATGTAAGATATAAATTAAGCATTAAATTAATTTCCCTCAAATTGATTCTAGTTAGTTTTATGTGAATGAAGCTGTTATTGAAATTTTATAAGTATTAATAAAATTCATAAAATTTCATTAATTTTCTGTTCCAAATGCTGAATTGCTGAAAGAAGAGACTATTCTATCGAATGTTTATAAAAAAAAACCAAAAGATTATTTTCTGCAGTTTCAGCATTTTAAATCTTTCTTTTACTTATAATTATTACTTTTGATAAAAACATTTAATTAACATTATATAACACTTTGACACCAAACAATATTTTCTAAATCCTAAACAAAAGATCGCAGCAAATTGGATTCGTACATTAATAATGAAATGCATTTAATTGAAAAATGTGAAATCATTATATTTATAAATCAACTTTAACCAAGTAAAATCTGTAATATTTCGAAGCAGTGTTATTACAACATTTGAACCACAAACCAAACCATCCTAATTTAATTTCTGTCAAACAACACAAAGAAATTCATTTTTTATTTTAATATTTAATGAAATCTTATGTAATAACAGTTTAAATTCTTTATGATAGAATGATGTTTATAACATTTTTCAATAAGTAAAAAGTTTATAAAAGTTTACACAAAATAGTTAACCAATATAAACCAAATAAATTAGGGCCTTCACAACTTTGATTCAGAAATTAAAGTGCACATTTTGAAGAATAACACTTTGTTAATCTCAGTTGAGACTACAATTATCATGAATATCTCAAAGGAGCTATCAGAAAAAGGATCCAAAACTAACAAATAAATTATCCAAAATTCGTTTCAAACTGATTGTTACGATGCTTGGCAAATGCAGAATGTTTCCATAAAAACTCTCACGTTCTTCACAGATACAATTTTAATGGAAATACTTCTCGTGACGTGAAACTATTTTCTTTCTGCCATGAAAAATTCTTTATTTGACGGAATTTGTGATTGTTAAGTAATAAGGTTTTAGTTTTGCTGCTGGCACAGATTTTTCTCCTTCTAAAGAAAGTGTCATAATTTTACTATTTCTTCAGTGATCATTTTTTCGCTAATGTTTTTATGCAAATTTTAATTATTTTATTTATTTTGTCTGCCCTTCAAATTTAATTAAAGGTATTTGGTAGGACAAAAAATGATTTCTACCATGTTAACCGTAACTGCCATGTTAGAGACGTTAATCGCTTTCATAATGAACGATTGTTATGGGATGAAAAATCTGTAAGAATTCAATAGAAATTTCTTTCCTTCAAATGTTTTCTGGCTTGGAAAACTATGAAACAAAATGACTTTTACATGTTAGCTTTTATTATGTGAAAAATGCTTTAAATATTTGATACCCTAATAGTGAAAGTCAGTTAAAACGTTAAAAAGAACAGTTTATTTTCTTTAGAAGAAACAATTATCCATATTATGTTTATAAATAACAAAAACATTTTGTACCAATTTACAATTATTTTACACATAGAAACGGAGGCAATAGTAATTTTGATAAATTTTTGACTAATAATAGAGATTTTAATTTGTAAGTAAATGTATGATCATAGCGTTTTAGAGACTTTGCGATGCTTCAACATATTGTGATGAGTTTGGAAAATCATTACAATATATTGTTGACTGATTTTTCTACATTTAGAAAGAAACCTATGGATTACAATTGTAAATTACTACACGGTGCAAAACAGTAATCATCTTAATGTCATCGGACCTGATCCTTTTTTTTTTTTTTCATTTTCCTTTGGTTGCACTTCAGTTAATTTTTTTCCCTTTTTTTACTAAATAATATCACCTAATAATAAGCATTTGATAGCTCTATGTTCCTGTTCCTATATACGCTTTTGATAAATCATCAATTTCTTTTTTATTGAAAATTTTTGTCATAATGTTTTATAATCCTGATAAGGAATGCAGACATGATTAAAAGTTTAGCGGTTTTGAGCTTTGGATTGTTATCAAAGTAAATGAATTTCTCTTTGAAGTAACTTTTAACTACATAGCATAATTATGATGACAAAAAGTATTTCAATTGAATTATTCAAATCATATGTGAAAAAATTTCGTATTTTTAATTCAGATATAATCGAACACATTTTGCAATTTAAAGAAGATTCAACGAATTCTAAAATTTTTCGAGAAGAGAAAAAAAGGCCTTTTTTGCTTAATATAAAATTCTTAATTCATTGATCATAAAAATTACTTTGCAAAAAATTTCTTTTCCAAAAATTATTAACATTTTTATTTGAATAAAGTACTCTTCCCTTTGGAATATAATTTCAAATGGGAATATACAAAAACTTCCATTTCATTTTTTTATTGTTGTTTCAATTCGGAATTAGTAAGTGGAAAATTTATGCATAATGCCTTTATGGACTCCAATACAGGAAGTTGTATAGCTTAATTTTTCTCTAATAATTCAACTGTGAATTAAAAATAAGAAAATGCTGATTGTTAAAAATTTCAATTTTTACAAAAAACTTAAATTTATCATTTCATTTATAGGGTTCCTCCCTTTTATGCACTTACCAGACTGGTAGAAACAAAATAATATTTATCATATATTATCTAGGAAATATAGCATTTTCAAGTAAAAAAATAACACTTTTCAACTGAAGGCTTGTTTTTCACCTACAAACAGTTTTCCTGTGATCATTGAAGCTTAAAATACAAGTCAAATCCCTCTAACTTTAAAAATCCTAATTTTGTGCTTTCTATAATCGCTTTTCCAATCTAAAACAGGAAAAAAATGCATCAATAGACATAGGTTTAAAAACTCAATTTCATTACAAAATAAGAAGAGCTAGAAATCTTTCTTCTAATACGTTGGGGGAAAAATTAAATCATACTCGATAAAAATATTATCAATGAGCTTTGTATATTCTAAATATTATTCAATGAGGTCTGTATACTCTAAATATTATTCAATAACACAAATTAAACAGGTAATTAATGAAATAATGAATTTAAATAAAAATAGTTTTAATCCTGTTACTATAAAAGGAAAGATTTACTTTTCAGAAACTTATGCAATTTTCAAATACATTGTGCCTATATTATATAATATAATCTATAATTAAATAATAACAATTTACCATGAATGTAATTATGAAATATTACATTTATAAAAAAAAAAAACTGGTTTCAGGTTGTTGTTTTTTCTAGATAATAAGACCATATTAAATTTAGAATTGGGACATGTTTGTTTTTATAAATTAGCTTCAGTTTCGGTCAATATTAGCTCAGATGTATCAAATAATCCATTCTAAAAAATTACATTTTATACTCCTATTCAACGTAATAATATCAGAAAAATGCTATAAAATATTGGCAATGAAAAATTAAAACTGGATAAATCAGCAATTATTCCAGAAAAGGGTTGTATATCATTTGATTAATGCACACAATAAAAATTCTGATGAGTAAATTAGAGCAAAGTGTCAATAATGTGGAGTGTACATTCTTGAATAAATGGGGCATTCCACTAACACGCATCAATCATTTAATCAAAATCGGTTCATCTAGATGCTGTTTCATGCTTCCATAATTTGATCCCATCTAATGTCTTATTGTATTTAATTGGAAACTGTGTGATATAATTGATCGTAAAATGAAAATGAACAATAATTATATGAGATAAAATTGTTCCTTTAAAGCGATGAATCGATTCGGAATGCTTAATCATTTCCAAACTAATTATCTATCCATTTCTTGTCGATAAATTAATCCGTATAATTGTAAGTAGATAAAAATGAAAAATATATTGTAGAATAAATGTTTGAGCCTATATGTTAAAAATAGAGTTGGTAATCATCTACACATCACATGCTCTCACATCATTCAATGAACACATATTTATCCAAAATGTGTCTTCCAAAAGATCATATAGTAGCGAATCTATTAAGATAAGTTTGTTCAATCAGTTTCGGAAAATGGGACAGAAAAAGAAAGAGATGAAAAAATTTTGGACGATCAGTATAATTTTATATAAACATTTTTTATAGAATATAAACATTTATAGAATTTTTTATAAACATTAAAAAAATTTTAAATATTAACTTGTTCATTAATATTTATGCAAAATCTCTACACGGAGTTATTATCTTATTATGCTATCATTTAAATTAGTAAATTATTATTTTAAAATTTTAAAGGAATAACTGAAGATAGAATGAGGGATTTAAATAAGAATGCAGCATGCTGTCTATAGACCATATATTCTTTCTGTCCTCTCTCAGAATTATTCATTAGACAGCTATCGAGGATTTCTTGACTAGTTAATGATGATATTTCTGGTTAGGAATCTTCATTTCTAAAAAAGTATGCATAACTATTATTTAATTTTCAATGTAACTATAAATGTTTACCCAATTTTTTAGTGTGAGTGAGGGAAATGAAATAATTTTTTTTCTGTAAAAAAATCATTAAAAAGATTGAATATTTGTAAATAATAAATATTAAGTTAATTAACTATAAGTAATAAATATTAACTTAGATTCTTTAGAAGTGTTGCTTGATCATTAAATTCGCAAGCATTTAGCTATAAAATGAATCTAATTACACTTTATATTATATTTGCATTTGCCTCATCAAAGTGAAGTAAGCGCTTTAAATTTTAAGTAAATGGATAATTTTATGCACTGTTGACTTTGTTCAATGATTCCATCAGTTCAGTAAAAGTTTCTTCTGTCTTATTTCTTCAGTTTTTTAAATTTATTTTTAATTAACTGATTTCAATTCGGTTATGCAAATTTTTATGTTTAACTACACGCAATTCACCTTTACCGCAATTTTTGCTGAAATTAATTTAGACATCATTCAAAATTTTGAATGCAGCGATATTTAAAATACCACGTTAAGAGCCAAAATTAAATTTTTAATTAAAATTAAATAAAGAGCCAGCTATTAAATTTTCTTAATAAATTATTTTCTTTAGACCTTGAAAGATTATTTCTCATATCTTATGTTAAATTGACTTAATTAACCAAGGAAATAACTTAATTGCGACTATTTTATATTAAGTGCATGTTTTCTCCAAAAGTTATTATTTTATCGCCTTAACTTGTAACATATATTTAATTACAGCAAAGTACTAATTTCACTATTATTTGACACTCTGTAACTAAATATGATTCTTCCACTATAAATCCAAAATAAATAACTAGACAATTAATTGAAAAATGCCATTATTTTATTTTTTATTATTTAGCTATAAATTATGTGTTACTTGTTTCGTCTATAGAGGGAAAGAAATTTATACATTTTGTACACTTTAAAATTTAATAAAATTGTACATTTTTACATCTATTTTATATTAAATCAATTGATTTAAATTGTTTATTTATCTCATATATTACAGTAAAAAGTACTGTCAATACACTAAAGTAATTTTAAAATATAAAAGTCTAAAAACTGAAAAGAAAATATGAGAAAAAGTTTCTTTTCAACATGATGAAGGAAATGCTGTAGAAAAAGAATTTTTTTATTAAATTTCTTTATTCCAATATTTTGTTAAGTAGGTTTCTATTACAACATCTACATATTTCTACAATTCGTTTTCATTCAAATTCAATTGAAGTAGTCTCATATATAAATAAGAAAATAAATGTCACCATGTCAAATAAAGCATGCTCTTCAATGTCACTTCTATCATTTTTTCCTTTTAGACTTTGATTTCTGAGTACTTTAATGCATTTTGAATACACCTCATATCTGAATTTCCTTGAATCACTCCCCATCTCTTTATTGCAAGAGAAAATTAGGACTTTATCAACGAAACATTTACTCTTAGTTCTTTCTAACATCCAAAGGAATTGACATCACATTTAACATAACAACGCTGAAATCATTTCGACACATGAAGAGCTATCAACTTAAAAGAACTAAAATACTTTCGATCAAGAAAACAAGTTTCTCAAAAGAAATAATACGGTCTCTGGAGCTTTCCCGAATGTGTCCGAATGAAAGAAATGCAATCTATAGGTTCGCTTTTCATAAAGTGATCCAAGATGTAAATAACTTGACAGCTGTAAAAGGATGCCTCAATAAAATATACTTCTTATTCATTCTAAAATATTAAACTTCATGCGCTAAATCAAATAATATATATTCAAAATGAAGTGAAATGATTGCAAGAGTGAAATAATTTTTTAAGTCAATGGATCTTAACAAATGTGAGTACAAATTTTATTCTAAAATATCACATTTTATTGGATTAAACTTTTATACTTTATTTGCCTTACTTTACGGTTTCTTTTTTTCCAGAATCCTAATCAATAATAAATTTAAACTGAAATGCACCAAAATGTTACAGGTACTTTAGAAAAACACAAAAAGAGTTAGTATTGTTTTATAAGCAAATTCAATTAATTTCAGTATAAATTGGTAATATTTTACATTTTGTTAGCTCCCTCTATTAGAATTTATCTTCAGTTTCTCTTAGTAAAGTTTTGACATTCGGATGTAAATAATTTTAAAATAGTATCCTACATTTAAAGATTTGGCATGCAATTTAGAAGTTAAATATATTGATATCAGCTAAAATCAAATACTAATTAAAATTTCACGTTTTAATATAGACATTAGCTTTAAAAATAAAATACGTATTTAAATCTTATCATTTCAATCCATGCTGAACATTACAACAAAAAAACTTATTTGTAGATATTTTTTAATTCCCTGATTATGTTATAAAAGTTCTTTTTTTTGCATAACACATTAGCATTAAAAAAAGCTATTTGTAAATATTCTAGTTTCATATTCAATAGGAATTTTCCGTTCTAACAAATCTCATTATCTTAAAATACTTCTTTTTTTAATAATTTGGTTTATCAATTAAAAGGAAACTTGCCCTAATGCGATTGAAAAATTAACAAGACAATAACATAAAGTTACTTCAGAAAATAATTTTTTTATTATTTTGTAAAAAATGACCGAAGTATTTCAAGAATATATTGTTTTATTTTAATGCGGAAACTAATATTTTACACATTAGAATAGATTCACATAGAAATTGCTAAGTAATACTAGATTAGAATCTTGTAGAGTCATTTATATGTGAATGAATTCAGGTGCTAGAAATAGTTCTTGAATTTTCAAAATCAATAAAATCTATGTATTAAATTTCAGTATTCTGGAAAAATAAATCTATTCAATCGAGTATCTTTTATAATCCTTAATGTATATTTACCGAACTTGGTATATATATTTTACATTATCGAAACTTGCGCATTAAAAACTAAAAGGAATTATGTATGAAATATAACTTATCGAAATAGTGATACAAATTGGTTGTATAATTTCTGAAACTTAACAGGTAAATAGCTATTAAAACACAAAAAACAATAGTTGTTTGAAAAATATAAGCCAAATCGTAACGTTTCTTTTATATAAAATACTGTCTTACTATAATTATTTATATCTTATTTCGGTTAACAATTATGTAATTTTAAATTATGAATGCTTTTATTTCCTTCTAAAATTTTGATGAAATTAAAAACTTATAACATTTTATTAACTTCTTCATCTTTTTCTGTAACTTTTTCCTTTCAATAACTAAACATAAAATCCTTAACATCTTACATAAGACTTCATGAATTCAATTCAAAAACTAAAAATTATATATATATACATGTATACTTACATACATACACACATACATAATATAATATATATCACTGATATTTCAGAAAAGCTACTATAAAAAAATGATTCAAGAAAATAGCTAAATAACGTGGGTTACTAATTTTTTACACATGCTTATGTCTAATTTGTACGAATAAATGCTAAAGACTTTTGAGCAAATAGAAAATATTTAACAGGAAAACGTTTCGTGACTTCACATTGGGTTTTTTTTTTTTGTGAATAAATTTCTTGGGTTGTTTGTGGCTGCTAATTGATAACGGGTCTTACAGATGCTGTAGCTTCAGATCAGCGTCATGCCCTAGAAAGCGTCATAATTTTTTTTTCTTTCAAAGTGCAAATAGTCGTCTCTCGTCTTTCAAAGAATTTATTCTCTTTTCTTCTGCCTCAAATTACATTTCAGAAAAGTAAGTTGGACAACAAGCAATTTCTGCATTGTTAGTATCATTAACCTCTTTCATAATGGAAGGTTGTCAAAACATGAAAAATGAGTAATAACTAAGTTTTTCCCTTCACTCAAATAATTTTTAGATTTTTCAAAAAAGAGAGAATATATATTCTTTATATTTTAATAAACTGTTATTAAAATCTCGCTAACTCTTCTTACCTTTTCTCAAAGCCACCAAGAGATGTGTATTTAACCAATATAATGCTATAGAATTCTTCAGATCAATTCCATATCAAGATATGGCTCTATTATTGTTGAACTTCTACATCTATCCATAAGTAAATCAAAGCTATTCTTATGAAGAAAGATTTTCAGTATGAAACCAGGTGTTGTAATATTTACTTTCCTTTCCATTTCTTCTTATTTAAAGTCCTTGCTTTTATGCAATATTGAAATGCCCAAGAAAAAAAAACTTTCTGTACACGGAATTTCCAATAATAATAGAAGAATAATATACAGATTATGCAGAGCAAATTACACTCCAAAAGAATACAATTTAAATACTAACAGAATATAATAAATGTTTTTGTATATGCATTTCAGATATGCTATACATATTCACAAGAAATGGTTGTTTTATTCTAGTATTCCATGCTACAAGGGAATGCTTTTTATCAAGGCGTAGTAAATTTTCTAAAGATCAATCAATTGGAAGTATCTGAATATGCCCTATAAGACAAATAAAACGGCAGTTAAATAAGACACAAACCCTAATAACATGAGCTTCATTCAATTAAATTCAGTTCATCTGAATGCAATTTCATGCTTGCCTATTCTGATCCCACCCATTGTCATATCTTATTAAACTATCAACGGTGAGGCAGACTTGATCATAAATTGAAGCGGAATGCCATTGTAATAAACTATGAATGTTGCTATAGCACGCCGGATTGATCTAGAATGTTTAATCGTTATGGAACTCAAACTCTGCCCTCTGCCTATCAATCAATAGTCATTAAACACGCGTACATGGCAGAGAGAGAGAGTCACGGTTTGATTTCTATGCTTGAGTGTAGGGTAATGCAATTGCTTATAATTTGCATACCATAGTGACATCATTCATTGAACCTTTAAAAAAAACGCAACAGTGATTGTTGTCAAAAAGTAATTTTTTTTTGTTTTGTATTTTTGAAAAAATGGTTACAGTTAAAAATTATTATTTTTTCTAAAAGTAAAATATCATTGTAATTACCAAGATGTCTCAAAGTTAGATGTAATATTGATTAAACTTTAACTTATTAATTAATTGCAAGGCTTTTTTACGAATATTTGCAATGTCTACTTATGAGAATCTTTATTCTGCATTTTCTGAAGAACAATGTATAGCTCAATTGAT
>JAPMOQ010052942.1:395643-448155 GCA_026543055.1 Argiope trifasciata | reverse complement strand
ATTTTGACCCTAAGTACTTTTCATTCCTTAAGAAAGGACTAATACATTGATTGTTTTTCAATTTACATAAAATTATTTTTGAAGCTTTTTTGTTGCTTTTCTACTGTTATTCTCTCTTTTTGTCTCTATTTATATTTATAGTTACATGCAAGTCCGTGATGTAACTGAAAAAAGAGATCAAATAATTGCTCAACCTCCAAAATAAGAAACCTTTCATTTGTCCCATTGTTAATTATAATTAATTATTTAGAAATAAAATTGAATTGTTCCTTTAACCAATACTTTTAAACATTATAAATCGTCTTAATCTTCCTAAAAGAATAAATATATCGAGTTAAATTAAACAGTTTATATATACGTATAAAGAAGTATAAAGACATAAATATCCAATTTTTTTCCAATTTTAAAATAATTTCTATGCTTAACGGCTCCTTGCAATAATAAATTCTTTATTCTCAAAGGATTACTTCATTTTCATTAGAAATGTGTTATAGCCTTCGCTTTCTAGGATTGCATAAACAAAGGCTTTTAATGACTGTGAAAAAGATATTTGAGAAAAAAATATAGCAGAAAATTAGAATTTACTTTCTCTAATTAATTTTAAAAAAGGAACTCGTTCTTGTTAATTTAGCTGTGAGTTTAGAAAAACAAATTATAGGAAATAAAAAAAATAAAAGTGATTTATAATTATTCTTGTGTATAAACATGAATATCTTCAAATTTTAATAAGTTTTAAATAAATAGTAAAAGAATTTTCAGCAGATTTTTTGAATAAAATTTTAAAGAGAAAGTAGATTATTTGTCGGAATTTTCATCAAAAGTAAAAGTTTTCCATTTTGCATTAATATTAAATAGCCTAATTTCGTTTCGAATTATTTCTAGGGCGACTTCAATTTGTTTTTTTCTTGGAAATTTAACCCGTGTAAGACATTTCCTTCTATCAAATTAATTCTGAAAGCTGAAGCAAAATGAAATTTTCGCATTTTATTATTCTACCATCAGCTAGTTTTACCACCCCCTGAATTTCGAATGAATTTTCGTGGCGTCTTTCCACCTCTTTTATTTCTTAAAAGGTATAAAGATTCTATCCCACAGCTAGAATACTGATCGTTTCAAGTTATTTTAAATTCAAAGAAATGGAGACGCTTTTAAAATTATTGCAATGAAATCATTTGAACAGCAAAACTTTGCGGTATTATAGAAGTAAAATACTTCTGTTCGAAACGATCAGCTTCACAGAAACAATAATAGAGTTTTATGAGAGTCTTCAAATACACCCGATGAAAGAAAGGCAATGCAAGCATTAAATTATTGTAAAGTGGGTAATTATTTAAATAGTTCAAAAGTTATAGAAAATGTCTTACTGTAATATGTCTTCTCATTCATTTCTAATAGAAAATTTCCCTTCACAGAATTGAACGATCTTATTTCAGAATGTTGTAAATCCGTTAAGAAGACAAAGAAAATAGATTTGAAATCTTTAGGTATCAAGTTAAAAGTTAAGTACATCAATATAATTGTACTTGTACAATTTTTTTGAAACTCATATACTTTAGTACTTTTCTTCTGCTAGATATTTTCTTGCATGTTTCAATAATTTAATACATCATGGGTCGATTGAAGCAGTATTACTATAAAAAATAATCACCATCACACCGATTTTGAAATAACTAAATGCTAGATAAGTATATATGTTTTCCTTTGTAAAATTCAACTCAATCCAAATGTTTCCAAATTAGAAATTTGGAAACAAAATTTCTTAAAATACATTTTATTTCTCATTGAAATGTCTATATTCTAGTTTGACACCAATGAGACCAATCTTAATTTAATGTATTTTAGATTTTTTAAAATAAAAGGTGCTGAATTTTCGGAACCAATAATGAATATTTTGCAAGATCTGTAAAGAGCGTGTCTTAAATACATAAAAAAAATGTTTAAGAATTTTCGCTTTTCTTATGTAAAACATTCAGGACTAAGTTTTTCTAAAATTTGAGAAATCGTCAGAATTTTTGAATGCCCTTATTAATTAATATTCTAACAATAAATACTACATCCTAAATTAAAAATTTCAGCTCTGATATTTTTTTCGTTTTGTTAAAGAACTTATAAGGGTGATAAAAGCGAAATATTGTAAAAAATACCAGCACAATTTATTAGCTGATGAAACAATGTCTTTATTCTATTGCAAATTTAATTATTGCTACATAATAGCCCAAACAAAATTTAATTTTAAGAATAAAAAGCTAATTTTAAATTAGTGCTTTTATTGGGGAAAAAAGGCCAGAATTACAGCAATAAATGCTGATAAAATGTCAAATGTATTTGTATAGTAGTCACAATAAAACAAATTAAATATAATTTTGAAATACATAAAATTGTTCTGATAATTCAGAGGTATCCGATAAGACAGACTATCATTTGGCGCAATCAAGGAATTTGTAACATCCACAAAAAAGAATAACTGTCAGACGGTTGCTCTTGAAGTTAAAATTCTAAAACAGATGGTTAAGCACATTTAAAAGCGATTTCAGAAGAAAAGTTACTGCCATAATTAGTATATACTAACATTACTGTGCAGGCTGTCATTATCATGAACTAACATTAAAGTTCATCTATCATTCTTATATGCTCGCATTAATTTTCCTGCTGTCATTAGTACATTCTTTCATTAGTGTACATTCACATTAAAGCTCATGCTATCATTAGTATATGCTTTCATTAAAATTCATGCTGTCATTAGTATACACTCACAGTAAAGTTCATTCTGTAATTAGTATACACTCACATTAAAGTGCTCTCTGTCATTAATATACATTCTCATTAAAAATGGTGTGGATAAGAGATTTTGGAAAAAAAATACTATATTTTAGTAAAACAAGCGATATATGGAGAAAATTGGTTCTTTCTTCCTTTGTTGTTTTTATTTTTTCACTTCAAAAAAAAGATTTTGAAACGAAGAAATTGAAGACATCGTTTTTATTTTCGTTTGAAATTTCAAAAGAATAAAACTTATGAAAAACTTATTATTCTTGCAAATTAAAGACAGTCATACCCATCGAAAGAGAACATACTGAAATTCCAAATGAATTCTGATTAAAACTGAATAATTATTTAAGTTGACAGAATTGTATACTTATATTTGACATTTAATTCCCATTTATGCGCCATAAAGATAATTTTTGAGCCCTTCTATAAATATTTATGTTGGTGCCTTTATACAATCACAATGTAACATTTTCAACAAGAGTTGTTAAATCAAGGGATATAATATAAAATTAATTTCATCAAACCTTATTATCTACTATATCATATACTTTCTACAACTGCTTTTAATCTAACGATGTATCATTGGTCTAATGTTTTACTTTGGCTTTGCTTATGCATTTTGTGGGCATTTAGTTTTTAAAAAAATACTTAAAATACTTTTAAAAAAATACTTAAAATAAAAGTTTATTTTGTCTAAACTCATGACACTCCGAATACGATTTATTATAAATGGAGCTCCTAGTAAAATTTCATGAATGGGGAATTTTGATTTATATTTGACATTAGATAATTATTTTCATATTATTTCAATTTTTTATTGTTTTGTGCTATACAGTTGTAGAAAAATATTTCCATTTAGCCAGTTTTACAAATCAATGGCAACCAACAAGATTTTCTCAATTACATATGACATAAACATTCATTAAGTTAGAGTTTATCTCTTTTCAAAAGCATTTAAAACTGACACAAAATACTTTCTGAAACTGGCAGAGATCAGTAAATTCTAATTACGGAACAATCTAGACAAAAATGCATCCATATTTCTTACTCTCAGTCTCATCAATATGAACGAACAAGTTGAACACGGTTAATAAATCTCAACTTCATTAATTAATCTACTCACGTGTAGCTATCAATTTCCATATAAAGCAGTAAATGACCAGTGGCTTTCACTCTCTAAGGAACCGCATTGGAATTTCCTGAGTCTGCCCGTGTCTAACTGTACTTCACTTTCCTATTTAAGGGTCAACAAATCTGCTGGATCGCCGCCAACGATCGTAATTTGTTGTATCTGCTTTCAATTAGCGTTGATATATTATAGAAAAGGTAGTCCTTCCAAAAGAGTGTGAAATAATGGTGTGATCAGTGAATAAGGGTTAATTGGAAATGCTGATACCATTTGAATTTTGCTAAAATTATGATTACGCTCGGATTACTTGTCACTGTTAAAAATTTGCTGCTTTGTGATGTAAAAGAATACTTGTAAAATGTATTGTTTTAATTACTTTTGAATCATTCTTTCTTTTACTACTACTTCCCCATTTAATTTCTTCAAAATGACATTATTTTTTAAAAAAATAATAAAAGTAAGGGAAACCCTCCTCTTGCAGTAATTGATTATTAGAAAATCAAATTAAAAATCAATCAATTTCAAATTAATCCTTATATTTTAAAGTTTTAAAATGATTTGTTTTAAGATTTTTTGTTGTGTTATTTACGTATAATAGCAGTGTCATTAATGAACCTGCTGAGGGTGTCTTGGATTTTGAGCCGAGTGAGTATCTCTTGTTTTTTAAGTAGCGTAATCTAAGGCCGAGAGAACGACTTTTCAATTCATGCGTCACATTTGCATGTACAACCCCTTTTTACAGAGGGGGGGGGCATTCACACATCTCACAAATAGGATACAGAAGAAGAACAATAACAATGTCCTAAGCGGGAAGCCAAGTGTGCGGGGAAGATGCGCTCCCCCTATGCCATGACGTCGACGCTTTAGCATTCAATTAATAATATGACAATAGATTTATAGTTCATTTTATTTTTGTTACTTATAAAAGATTGCCAAAATTTAATATTTGAAAAAGATTGTTTTTTTATTCAATGAATTATTTTTTATAAATAAAAAAGATTGAAAAATGTATTTTTTTAGAATCTAGTTTTTTTTAATAAATAAAGCTGTACAACAGTGAACGAATTAGCAATTCATTAAAAATTTTCAAAAAGAGCAAATACGCTGATTTGGTCCAATTAGCAATTTCAGCTTAATACTTCCTATTTTGAAATAACATTTATGCAATAATAATTTTAAAAAATTATTTTCAGAATTAAATATCTCATTAGAAGTTCACAGAAAAACTATAATTTATGTTCAAAATAAAAAGAAAACTAAGCCACTTCCAACATGTTAATCAATACATGCAATAGTATTTCTTGTATAAAAAAGGGAGTCTTGGATATGTCATTTTGACTTATACTTATTTTTAGAAAACTTAAAAAAGCATGCAATTAGTAATTTTCAGACGTCTATATTTTAAAGTTGAACATTTTTCTGAGAGAGAGAAGAAGTTGGAATATTAGAATTTGTCTTTTCGAAACTTTAAAGAATTGTGTTTTTAATTTAGATAAAAATTATTAGCTTTTGGTGAAATAATTTTTAAATTACACATTGTCTGCAACACAGAAAGCTGTCACAGACAGATCTCACTCGTATATCTTAAAATAACTTACAGGGAAGTGAAAACAGTTGCAATGAAATTTTAACAGACTAGTTGTTAGTCAACTAGTTAACTAGAATGAATTTTTAACTAGAATGAAATGTGCTATTTGAATAATTTACTTATTATTAAAAATTAGATACCTTATAAAAAAGTCTTTAAAAAATATTTTCGATACTTTTAAAGAACTCAAAATGCACAACTGTAATATTAATAAGATAATTTTAAAAAATTCAAGATGGGGATCATTTATTTCAGTTGCATGAGCAGCTCTGTTTTCTCAAAATATTCATAGATATCAAATATGAAATTTTAGTTTTATTCAAAGAATGTTAGACTTTTTATATGTTTAAATTGCCCATCTATTATTATAACGAGATTGAAAATGTTAATTACATGATATAAAAATGTTTTAAAAATTCATTTATCTTAATATAAGGGAAAATAACGAAAAGCATCTCCGCTTATATTTCTTTATTTAAATTCATTTCTAACATTTTTATACCTTTTCAAAACATATATAATATTTCGTACAATTTCTTTTAAGAAATTTATTATTTGGAAAAAGGTTTTAAAAGAAATATTTTTTGAACAGTTTTCCCCATTATTAGCTTCTATATACAGCCGTATCCATTTCATTTTTATAGTCCATTCAAAAAAGTAAAAATTTCTGAAAAAATTAACAACATAATTTCTAACCTCTTCAAAGAGTTCAACATGCTTTTTTTAAAGGAACAAATAGACAGAAATTGGTTTGAATATATTAAGGAAAGTATAGAGAATGATATATAAGCTCTCAATCCATCCTCATATAGATAAGGAAAGGCTTAAAGATATCTTGGAGATAAATGTCGTTGAGGTCAAACAGCAATCTCTTCTGACTCAAAACTACAAGGACATATTCCAATAAAGCCAACGGTATGCATTATGTTTGCATAAAGGAAAATTTTCGCAATACGGATATTTCATTGTCCAATATTTGACAATCCTTTTCAAAGTCCTTCCTCTCCCATTCACCCAAAACTCAGATATGTTTCAAGGATGCTTTTCATAAAATATTATCTTCTCTCAAAGCTATCAGCAGGTAAATCAATTTCTGAAGCGTATTATGCATAAAACTTAAACAGAACTATATATTTTTCCAAAAATAGAATGTATTCATTATGAACTAAAATAAAGGTAATCCTACTTCTGAATATAATTCTTCTTATTTTATTAAATAAAACTATTTTTTTACAATTATTTGTTGTATTCTTAATAGAAAGAAAAAAATTTACACATCCCCAATTGGTTTTATCTTAAGCGTATTAAAATTCATGTAACAAATGAATTACTGCCAGTCTTCATATTTCTTTTACTCAACTATTCATTATGTTGACAAAATTAAAATATCATTGATGTTAAAAATTACTATCATTATGAATAATAAAAAGTCATGTATTTTAATTTGTGGGAAAATCATCCGAACTAGCCTTATTTTATTATTCATAAAATCCACATTTAATACGCATATTTATTTCCTTTATTCACTTTCAAACATACATTAATTTAATATGAAAAATCATTTAATGTGAACAAATATATTAACATAATAAAGATTTAATTCACCAAAAGACAATTAAGTTTTTTAACTATCATCTATATGAACTCATGTCAGGTTGTCATCCATGGTTAATCTAGTCGTATAACCATGGATTCAAAACGAGCAACGAGCTACAGTGAAACCTTCCGTGGGAGATTGGAAAGCCCTCCCGCTAAAGTGGCGTGAAGGTTTAGAGACATTATGTAAGCTTAAATATTTAATTCGTAATCTGATCATGCCTAAAATGTTCAAACTTTTCTTCGAAATCATTTAATATAAATTCTATCTAATGAGAGTAAGTTAATGTTACTTAGATTTCAGTAACCATGTAATTAAAATCAATCGCTAATATCATTTCATAAAATTCAAAATTCATGTCATGTCGAAATGCCATCATTTTTAAATAAGATATTCTGCTGTTTCCATTTGTCGCCACAAAGTTTTTTGAAGTTTTTATAGATTTATTTTTATACTTTTATAATTTCAAATTTAAAAAAACATACCATTTAATATACATATCATTAAATGAAATATACGTTCATAAAATAATATATTATTTAATAAGTATAGTTTAGCAGAAAGAAATCAGTCTCCACCCTTGTAGTTTAAATACAAGTTTTTCTACGAAATTCTATCGTTTCAAGATAATGCACCTAATAACTGTTTTTATACATGAATTTAGCTCTAAAATTATAACTAGAAAGAAACAACTGACTTAATTGTACTTATAATTCTTCCTACGCAATATAAAATGGCCGTACAATTTTTGTAATGAATGCTGTCATATGGCCTAAGATTTTAGCCAATAATTTTAAAGGATTTTCATACTAAGCATTAAATACAATATGATATTTTTAATTTCATTATTTACAATTTTATTATTTTATTATTATGTGCATATGAATACTGATTTACCTTCATTTTGTGAAACGAAGAATAACATTTTTTAATTACCAGTATTATTATAATATAGATAAATAGTTAAGGATTAGTTAAGACTTTGAATATTTCGGAATTGAGATAGTTATTATATTTTTTAATTATATTCAAAAAACTAACAAAAGTTCTCAGAACATGCATTAACAAAAACGATGCTATGTAATTCCGATTTGTAAGTTTCCATTTGGTTATACCAGAAGCTATAAACAAACAAAAATGGAATATCAAAGTTTTCAAATATGAAAGGCTTCTTAATAGGATTTAAAAACACATAATTTGTGGAATTACAGAATTATGCTCTAAATGTTTTATAACGTGTTTCTGTACTTAGAAAATTCTAATGATACTATTGTATAAAATTTTGGTAAAATAATTTATTTCAATAATTGCATTCACCAAAACTGGTAACAAGAATTATGTACAAGTAAGCAATGTAATACTACAGTTTATTGATTTATTTTTTATCTTGACGAATTAATCAAATCACTAGAAAGAGAAATGTTAAACAGTGATATAACTAAGCAATTAGAATATTTACTATGAAAGGTTTGCATTCAACAAATGTATCGATTATTTAATTGCTAATTCACATAAGATAATTCTATTTTTAGGCAGATAATGTGCTCTCACTAAACAGATAATGTTTAGTAAGAACATTATAAGATTAGAAACTATATCTTAAGAGTTCAATTTACGCCATTTTCTCACTAACCTTTTATTAATGTCATCCATATATCATTGAATAGAAGTTTACTATGAGAACAGAATGCCTTATAATAGAAATATCTTTGTTGCGTGTCACAATCTATCTCATTGTCTAATTTACTTCCATCTACTCTGTTTTCTTGTGTGTGTGAACAGACTTTTTTCTACAGAAAGTTCGAGAGCAAGAGAACAAATAATCATTCACTTCAAAAGAATCATGGAGTGGTCACGCAACGAAGAGGATATAAGAAAAGGGTATATTGGATATCAGGTGAACAGCTGCTTATCTCAGAATGATAGTAGTAAATATTAAATGATTATTACATTACTAAAATTTTTCACACATTTAGAGAATTTAATGACAATAATAATATAATTATTTTTTTGTATTGAATTTCATCTGTTTGAACCTAAATGTAGATAGAGAGGTAAATCAAAATTATGCCTCCTGATATTTATAATCAAGAAAATTTTTGCTAATTTAGTAACATTTCAATATAATGCACAAATAATATTTTAATATAAAATCTTTATCAATGAAAGTTAATGATTTCAATGTTTTTGCTAATGAGAATTTGCTAATAAAAACCAAAATGAAATTGCGAAATGAAATTTTCAAAATAAATTTGTAAATTTCATAATAAATCAAAATTTATATTAATATAAACATTTTGAAGAAAGAAAAATTGAAAAAATCCTTTCTATAGCTGTTGAAAGAATAAATTTTGTGTACCAGAATATTGTGACCAAAATTTTCAGACGATAATTAATTTGCCAAACGATGATCTATTTTCTTATAATAGATCTTTCTACAGAACTGGAAACATGCTGTTAGAAATACGTTCTTTTTTTCATTTTTTAATTCAATATATAAATCGCATATTTCCTAATAGAAGATGTAAATGAGAGAGAAAGCTCTTAACTACAAAATAATTACATATACAGCTATCAACTAAAAAATATTTATGATTAAAAAATAATATGCCTAGAAGTTTCTGACTACAAATATAAGAAAGTTATGAAGAAATAATTGTTTAAATATCCATTATTTCTATTTCATTTAAGATAGAGGACTGTACTAAGGTCTTATTTTATATACAGTATATTTTTCGACGGTTCAAATCCAATCATAAGTAGTTTATATTGCTACTGTGTGCTTACATAAATTTCTAGGTGATAATATTGATTAATAAGTACTGGCAGACATAGGAATCAAATTACAGAAATCATTGCAACGTAATATTCCAATGAAGACTCTAAAGTACTCTCACTTTGCAATGGAAATTAAAGTAATTTCATTTTGGTTTAAAAGAGTTAAAAGCATGATGAATATGAAAACTATACAGAAAGTTACATTTATTTTTCTCAATAATAAAACCCAGAAATAAGTATATTTTGCTCTTCCAGATTTTCACTGTTTTACTTTTTACACTTATGGATATATATGTTTCATAGTATTAAAATAGTCTTAGAATAAATTTATCAAGGATGTAATAATTATAAAATTCAGTTCAAAAGTACTGAGTTCCATTATGTCATTTTTATAGCTTTTCTATCACAGCATACGTAATGAGATTAATTTCTCTTCTCTTAAAATAGTTGCTATAAATGTAATCAGTTCTATTTCTGTCCTTATAATCAAACCAGTGACAGATTACATATTACAAAGTTAACTGGAGATGAGATTTTTTAATAATAATCAGGATTGGGGTCCTATTTCACTGGTTGTATGTAGAGAGTAAAATTTTCTTCAATAAATGTATATATGTATCCACTGTGCATGAGTATTGGCGGCAGTGGTCAAGGGAAGGTACTGCCTCAAGAAGACCAGGTTCCGGGCTGCCACGTGGTACTACTGAGAGGGAAGACCGTCGTATTCGGCGTATGGCTGTGGCTAATCGTACTGCGTCTGCAGCTGAAATTCGAGCTGCAGTTGGCACCACAGTAACACAACGAACTGTTACAAATCAGTTACTTCAAGGACAGTTCCGAGCCAGACGCCCTGTACAGTGCATTCCACTGACTCCAAACCACTGCCGTTTGCGACGTGAGGGTGTCAAGCTAGAGCTCATTGGAGGACGGAGTGGAGATCTGTTGTGTTTTCTGATGAAAGCCGGTTCTGCCTTGGTCGCAGTGATAGCCGTTTGTTGGTTAGAAGGAGGTCAGGTGAACGCCTGCTAGTGACCTGTCTGCGACCTAGACACACAGGGCTTACTCCTGAAGTTATGGTTTGGGGAGCAATTTCGTATGACAGCAGGAGCACTCTCGTGATTATCCCACGCACCTTGACTGCAAATTTGTACGTCAGTCTAGTGATACAACCTGTTGTGCTGCCATTCATGAACAGCATTCAAGGGAGTGTTTTCCAACACGATAACGCTAGCCGACATACCGCTGTTGTAACCCAACATGCTCTACAGTGTGTCAACATGTTGCCTTGACCTGCTAGATCACCAGATCTTTCACCAATCGAGCACGTATGGGACATCATTGGACGACAACTCCAGCGTCATCCACAACCAGCATTAACCGTCCCTGCACTGAAAGCTCAAGTGCAACAGGCATGGAACTCCATCCCACAAACTGATATCCGACACCTGTACGACACAATGCATGCACGTGTACATGCTTGCATTCAAAATTCTGGCAGTTACACCGGTTACTAATGTACCAACATTTCACATTTGAAATGGCTCTTCTCGCCAATGACTCTACCTGTGATCTTGAAACTTTAATCAATTAAATATGTTACCTATACAAATGTATTCCTAAAATTTCATTACTGTGCAATAATTTTTTCTTAATGTTGGGATTTTTTTCCATCAGTGTAGATTAGTTTCAAAATATATTTATAGGTATATAAATGAAGTTTAACAGGAAAATTGATTTGGAATATATAATTTTTATATCCCGATATAATTATTGCTATAACAATTGTTAGATAAAAATGCAAAAATTTAACCAGAGGATTTCATTGTAAAATGGTTCTGATAAAATACTCTATTCAATAATAGATGTTATACCAACGGATAAATTACCCTAATTGTTAATGAGCCAGCTATTTAATAATTTAGTAAAGTATTCCATAATTCGTTATTGAATTCAAATAAAGTGTATATGAAAGGAAATACTCAGTATACAGAATTTAGTATTGAAATAGGCAAATTGATTGTATGTTTGTTCACGTATGCTGACTGAATTTAATTTTTATTTGATTCATCCTATTGATAATTTCCAATATCGAATTAAAATCAACACGTTTCATTAAATAACAAAAACGTCGTGTATATCAGGAAGACAGGGATTTATTCCTAACTATGGGATTTACAGTCAATAAAAATAAGTCCAATTTATAGATTATGTGCATAAATTCAATTGAAATAATTATCTGGTTTGCAAACAGTTGATTAACAAAGGTACGTCACCTATGTATCTACATAATCTATGTTTGATCTAGATTTTTAAGCAAAAACAACCTACATTATATCTAGGAACAAAACAAAATTATTTTTTAAATAGTTATAAAATAATAGCTGACATAAAATTCAAATGGATGTAAATTGGATAGCAGACTTTCAGTTTTCTAAATATGGCAAAATGGTTGAGGTATTTCTCAGATTCAGGAACATCCTTTTACTGCAAGCTTCTCAAAAATTATATTCCTACTCACTTAGCCTTTTTGGATAACTGACTGGAAATCATTTTATAAAAATAACCCTTTTTCTGACATAAATGGCTAAGTGTATTGGAAAAGAATTTTATCACTAGAAATAAAATCAGGACTATATAAGGTTGAAATCACATTTATAACTTGAATAAATTGTTTAAATTTTTCCATTTATTAGGCACTGTGAGTTGTGTATCTGTATTTGGCTGATTCCATCATATTTTCTGAATATATTATTCAATATTCCCTATGAATTGTTATTTATAGTGAATATTAATTCACTATAAATTGTAATTTATAGTGAATATTAAATCACTATAGATTGTAATTTATAGAGAATATTACATTAATCCCCAATAAATTTTGACCGGATCACATTTCTTCATGATAAAAATTTTCAAATACTTTCAACATTCCATTTCCTATAACTCCTTTGAAGTTCTGAAAACTTTGCAAACAATGAAATGATAAATCCGATACCATTTACCTTCCTTCCGATGAGAAAGAATTGTTTTCTAGAATGAATTATTTTCGCGTAATGCTTTTTGTTGCCATATTCATAGATCAACCCTCATTGTTTAAGACTTTTAAAGATGAACAACATAAATTTTAGCCTAATTTTGTGAAATGATTTTTATAGATTGATTTTGCATTCTTATTCCCTAATAAAAATAAATTGCACACTGTTCGATCCCATAAATGCTAGTTGGTTTGCAAATGAATTCAGTCTTGTACACATGATTTCCTCAGTACAAACTTTTTGTTTGTAAGCAATAACAAGATTTAATTTTAAAAAACAATCAGTACAATTACAAATATTTCCTTTAAAGTGAAACATTAAAGTCCATAACTTTTACGTTTGGGACACGCAAAAACTTCGTTTCTTTCAAGAAATTCCATTTCACTCCCTAAATTTACTGCCTTGTGTAGATTTCAACCGCATTTATTCTTGGATCTTTCTTTTTCGAAGAAGCTACTCACAGTCACCCAATGTATGTCTTGTGATGGTCAGGAGGTACTCAAACATATTTGAAAATTTCGTTGTACCCCAAATGCAACAGCTTCAATGCCTTGATTCAATTACTTTCATGCAAAGTGGAGAGCCTCTACATATTGGACTCTATGGACAGCAGTTTCTTCGGTAGCATTTTAATAATGATGGAATAATTCGTTCCAGGGAACATGATCACCTCGTTCTCCAAATCTTAAACGCTGTAATTTTTGGCTGTTGGGATACTTAAAAAAATCCTTTTTATCTAGAAAGCCTGGTAAACTTAGCAAGTTTGAAAGACAATTTTATGCTGTTTGTGAGAAGCATCTCAATTCACAATTACGATCCACAGGTGATAAGCTGTCCTCAGAAAGCAGGTTATGCATCTTGAGCAGGGAACCATATTGTGTAGTTTCCACTGCATCGATAAGATCCTTGTGGTTGAATGTTTGTTGTTTCGAATAAAATGTGTTACATGACCATATTTTGCATCCTTCCAGTATATTTTCTGTTTTACAGTGCAATATATCGATGGTTTTGGAACATTTTTTAAGTAATCCATTTCCTCATCTCTTGAATAGCATGCTCTATAATTTTGGAACCTTTGTACTGAGTAGTTCTCTGTATAGAGAGCTCAGAGTAGGAATGTTTTGATTTTGACCACCTTGTTCAAACAAATTACTTTCAAAACATTAATTTCATATTTATCATTTCATGAAATACCTTTTTTGAGCTTCTTTTTACTTAATTCCTAATTAGCCGATGAATACTTGAATACTCACACTTTAAAATAAGTGATACTGTACTTTACTCTATTTGAATTACAATATAAGAAGAAAAAATATAAAGAAATTTCAGTTGTCACATAAAATATATGACAATTGAAAGCGGCTAGGATCGAACTTGCTGCTTTTGAGTAAGCAGCCGAGTAATATAACCACGAGAAATAGTGATAACTAATGTTCAGTGGATATTACTGGTTTATTAAGATACCACAACAAATATATTCAAAAATAGGCAACAAACTTTTAATGTCGATTTGGAAGGAGATTAACCTGGTTTCTGTATACTAAATTTATTGAGATTTCGTCTTGCTCCATGTTAAAATTGTGCACTTCTTTTTATTTTCATGCATTTTTGTGATGATTGAGTTGTTTCATCGGGACCCCATTCTCCCTCAAAAAATTAGGTATTTGAAAGCTAGAATTCTAGCTATTCAAGATTAGATAAATCTCATAAAACCAATTCATATCTGAATCTACAAGTTAGCTTCCTTTCAATAATGCTAATTTTGCAATAGAAATAGTTAAAATAACACTAAACATTTAATATTCATCATTGCTAAAATGAAATCAACTTTTACTTTTCTTGTGGTAAGGAACAGAACTCACTTTCAAACTCGACCAAATTACTTATGTATTTACTAGAGAAAGAATCATCCAATTATACTTAAAGGAAAATCCTCCAAATATTACAATTTCGTTCTTCTTCAAAAGTCTAAATTCTGAATAAGAAACCATATAGATGTTTGAAAGTCGTGGAAAGAATAGAAAATATTTACATACAATTCAATAGAGAGAAATCAATTATGGCCTTTTCAAGAACTCATTTCAAAACTTCTGTTCTAAACCGAATGAAAGAGATTCCTTTTAGAATCTTTATCTTTTTAGAATCTGTGTTGGAAGCTCAGTAAATGCTAACTGAAAAGAATTAAAGATTCGAGTTGGAAGAAAGCTTATAGGTTTTATGTTTGTTTCTTAAAATAGGGAGATGAGTCGTAAAAAAATAATTAACTACAGGGAATTTGAGATTTAAAGATCAATCAGTATAAAAATATTGATCTTCCAGATGTAAAACTTAACACATTCTTCTGATAATTATTCATACATTTCAGAATTGATATAACTAATATTACAAAATTTGAATATTGAAAGATTTATTCTAATTAAATTCTTTAAGACGTTAAAACATATTACAAAAATAAGTTTTATAATTTATTTTGCTCTACTAATCAAGGGCCAATGCTTAATTTTTAAAATATTTATTTTTGCGAGAAATGTTAAAGATTAAAATCTATAAAATTTCTCTAAAAATATATATAATGCTGTTTGAATCATTAAATGCACAACTGAAAAATTAATAATTATATTTTTCCATCTTTCCAATTATATTTAAAAAATGTTCATTACAATCAACTTTATAAACAAAAATTCTTCCATTATTCTGCAACCAAAAATAATCGAGTACAAAAATTCTTCCATTATTCTGCAACCAAAAATAATCGAGTACAAAAACAATTGATTACTCTAAAATAATTTCATTATTTTAGAGTAATCAATAACCATTTCAAACTACATCAACAGTTCAAAGAGGCTTCGAATCCAAGAACCCTCCCCACCACCACCAAAATAAATTAGTTCAAGATAAAAAAAAATTCTGAAAATATTAGAATGAAAGAAATTTTTTACATAGAATAAATTCATATCTGTATCATTTATTTATATCTATAGATACTGTATATCAATGTTTTCCATAAACAATTCAAAGCCCTTTCTCATCAAATAGACATGAACAGTATCGAAATATTTAATACAACAGCAAATTAATTGTAAAAATATTTCAATATTATAAAATCTATTAAAATGTATTGCTTCTGTTATTGGATATTTTAATTAAAATATGCTTTTTACAAGATTATGATATTTATATCCCGATATATATAAGCCATACAACATTCATGATAAAAATATAATTCCGAGTAGCCCATAAAATAGACAGTTTAAAGACAAAGATTTTACTATTTAGATCCTTTTTAAAACCCCTTGCCTGCCGCGGGCGTATATTTACGCCTCGCTAAGCCGATGCGTTGACTGCCGAGGGCGTATATATACGCCTTTCCGTAGTACGCTTCGAAAACCGGTGGCACTGGGGAGCGAATCTCGTAAGCTTTCCTTGGCAGTTAAGGGGTTAAGGAATTACATATATGTTTATATTCTTTATCATTTGGAATTTTTTTTACATTTATTTATAATATTTCTATTTTTGATTCATTGTATAGTTATTCCTACAGTAAATAGTAATTAATACTGAACATAGATAGTGCAGTATTTTCTAAATCATATGTACATTTGGAATGTGAGTAAAGCGCACGTAACCTTTTCTGGTCCTTTTGTAAACAAAATGGAGAATCGCTATGAAATTGGAGCTAGGAAGTGCTTTCTCTTTGTTAGGGGCAAAATCAATTATTCGTTACTGGCAAATTCTTCATTTAAGTATATAATTTTTGTTACCTTATATATATGTGATCATTGTCCATGTCTATTGATATATATGTACACGTGTGCAAAAGTAAATAAGAAAAGACAAAAAAAGCATCTTTCTTTGGATTAAACAAGCTCACCCAGCTACAATATATGTCTCATATGATGAAATTTAGAGAGAGAGAAGTATTTGGAAGGTAGTTACTTCCTAGTTACAATACATTCATTATGTTTTAAAATTTAGATTTTTTTATTTAAAAGTTATTAGAAAATTTAATGATTCTCTTCAATAAACTTGATATTGATATAAATTTATATTTACCCTAAATTAAAATTTAAAAAAAAACTTTCAGTAATATCCATTTTATTTCCACAAAATATTTTATTCTAACAAATAAATATTTTAATACATTTCCCAACAAAAATTTTTCTACCTTTAGTAACACATATTTGACATATGACTGCTGCGACGATGTTGAATAATTATAGTGTGCATGTTATTCCAACTTCATTATTAACAGTGAACTTAAAAAGAAATATTAAAGAGCCTAAAAAGTTACTAAGCTGCGATATTTTAAGATAACCTTTAAATATCATTCAGAATGAATGCAAAAATGCTCTAGTCCATTTTCTGAGCTCATTTTGTTCCTGATTACATTTTTCTGCTAATATTGACATATACATATATATATATATATATAATAAAGTGAATACGTTTAACTACTCTCAGTTTCAAATGTTACTATTTAGTGTCATTAGATCAGCAGGATAAATAAGGTTTCAAGGAAAAAAAATACATTATGCAAATACTTAAATGAAATTACCCTTTTCTTGGTCATTGGGAATAAAAAAGCAATACTGAAAATGATAATTTACTTAAAAGATTGTCTGTAAGAAAGTTCGAAACAAAGAACAATTGCTGTAAACCTCATTTGCTGAAATGGGTTGAATTTAGAATGCATCGTTCGAAAAATTACTATAATAATAAGAGAAAACGGTTTTCTTTAGGGAAAAGTTCAAACATGAGAGATTATTAAAATAACAGAAAAGGATGTTTATTTAAGAATTCATTTTATTGAAATGTCTTTGAGGAACATCAGTATTTACTGAGAATGATACTGGATGTTTTATTGTAATTGCTTGAATAATACTGATAAGCTTAAAAAACTTCATCTTTTAGAATTCTTGGGACATATTGCAAAAGGAAAAAACTTATTTTTTAAAAAAATGAAATAATCATTTCTGTGGGGAATAAAGGAAAACGTTTTAATTTAAAATGAGTGTTTATTTAACCCTTTGTTTTTCTAGAAAAGAGAAAAAGGAATCAATTATGTGCAAAAGGTGATAGTGAATCTACATTTTAGTTTTTCAGAATATGAATGATTTTTTGTTGTAACTGTTTAAATGGATATACAGGTAAAGTTATCATATATAAAGTGGTTGAAATCAACTAAAGGAATACATCCCACCTTAATATTAATAGCTGGGTTGATATAAATTTAAAGCGTTTCTTTAAAAACATATTTTCAGTATTTTGGAAATAAATAAAAGAATTACATAATTTGATGATTTTATTTTTCTAGATTAATCTAAACGCCCCCGGGGGGCACCTAGAAATAAGGATGAGATGCCACCGGTTTTGTTGTTGGATCTCACCCATCCGGTGGGCACGATAAAAGGTGGAGATTCTGGCTCTCCCATTGATAACGGGACGTACTTCCTACGGGATGGGCTGTACCGTGGCCGGTAATGACCCTTCAAGCATAGCAACTCAACCATAGTTCACGCCAGTGTTGCTATAGCGATGGTCCGGTCATTAAGTCTTGCGTGGTTATTCCGTGCGGCTTAGTGGCGAGTCGGAGGTCAGTGATATGACTTATCTAGATTAATATTTTTGAATTTTCGTACATAAGATTATTTTGTTAATGCAGTGATTCGTATAGAGGGGGGGCGCGAGCACACTAATGGGGGGGCGCGAACATATCCAAGAAAAAATGTTATTTAAAAAATTGATTAAGTGAATGAAAGGAATGAACACACACACACATACAAAACAAAATATATTTCGACACATTTAATCATTATCTTATTAAATTAAAACAACTTATTAAATTAAAAACAAATTTAATAAGTATTAGTGATTTCCTTGAGCCTGTCTTGCAGAGCAAAGTTTTTCGAAGGAGGGTTTAATATTAGAAATAGATACTCTCAGTTCCTTTTCGATATTTAGCTGAGATCTATATTTGTCTTCAAAGAAGCCACCGCAGAAAATCCAGTTTCACAAAGGTAAGATGTTGAAAATGGTAACAGAATTGGCAATGGTAGAAAATGAGAAATGCCCTTGGTTTTAGTGCAGAAAACTCATCATCCACTTCTGCCCAAAATTCAAAGAGTGATTTATTACTAAATTGTCTTTTGGTTTCGCCGCCTGCCGTGAAGTCTATGAAGGTTTCTTCATCTTCAATTGAGAGTCCTTCGGGAGTATTTTGAAATGGATCCCTCACCCACTTGTAACGATATCAGTTTGTCGTCAGCAAGAAAGTAGTTTTTAAAATTCTTTTCTGGCAATGCTAAATGATTTTCAATGGTTACAAAAACAACTTTTACATGTTGTTCTTCAGCCTTGTAAGTTTTAATACAATCATTCAAATTTGCAAACATTGTTAAGTTTTCTTGTTTTAAGTTTCTGCTCCACAATTCCAATTTCCTACAAAAAGCATTTATCACTTGTATCCAATATATGTGTATTTGCTCCTTGCAGTTGAAGATTCAAGTTATTTAATTTCTCTAATATATCTACCATGTAGCTCAATTTCATCACAAATAAACTATTGAGAAAATTCCCAGTTTCCGGTCTGTTTTCCTCTTCTAGGAAAACAGCGATTTCTTCTCTTAATTCCTAAACACGTTGCAAAAATTTCCCTCGTGATAACCATCTTGCCTCGCAATAAAAATAGTAACGCTGAATGTACTGCACCCATGTCTTTATAAAGTGCGGGAAAGATTCTTAATTTCAAGGGTTTCATTTTTATATAATTTACTACGGTTACAACCGTAGTTAACACAATATTCAAACTAGGACTCATTTCTTTGGAAGCCAAAGCATCTCTGTGGATCATGCAATATGGCCAGAAGCATTGTAGCGACTTTTGTTTCACAAGTGCTTAAATACTTTGGAATCTTCCGGTCATAGAAAAAGCACCATCGGTGCATATTCCGACGCAATTCTTCCATTCTATGTTTGCCTCGTTCATAAAATCATTTAAGATAGCAAATAATGCCAGTGCTGTTGCTTTGAGCTCTAATTGTTTGCAGAAAAGTAATTCTTCTACTACTGACAAATCATCACAAAATCTAACATAGGCAATGAAATTAGCATCTTTATTAATATCTGTTGCCTCATCGAGTTGTATTGAAAACAATTTGTCACATAACTTTGAGAGAAGCTGACACTCTACATGTTCAGCTATATCAGCAATTTGACGGGCAACAGCATCATTTGAAAGAGGTATAGACTGCAATTGTTTTGCAAAATTATCTTCAAACATAATTTCTACAATCTCAACTGCGGCTGGCAAAGTAAGCTCTTCACCAATGGTGTGAGGCTTTTTACATCTGGCTATTTTATATGAAGCTTTGCAAGAGGCAATTAAAGCTTTTTCATTCACAGACAAAATATTTTTAAACAATGATTTTTGATTTTTATGTGATTTTAATTTCAATTCTCTGGGCTTGTTTACGAACTCACTACGAAGCGTTTCCAGATGTTTAATTTTATTAGGTTTCATGCTGTCTGCCGCCAGCATTTTTGAACAAATGATACACAGGGGCCTTTCTTCTTCATTTACTTCAGTACTAGTGAACCCAAAATTTAAGTATTCTTGAGAATATTTTCTTGATTTTATTTTTGGTTCCACGCTCGTCTGTGTACTTGTTGATGCTTGTCTGTAGTCTAATACTCGCTTACGCCCGCTTAACAATTTATCCATCATTCTGCATAAGTCTGCTGCCGTGAATATTTAATACGGTGAGTTACAATTACATGACAATATGTATAACATACACATTCAGAATAGTTTCAATGGTGATAGAAGGATCGACTCGAATGAGATTGTCTGGAATTGAAATTGGCATCATAAAACTTTCGCCTTCTCCCTTTGAGAAAACGTTTGTTCACATCTGCGCACTCTCCTAACTTAACTTTTAAGCTGACCAGACAACTTCCAGACAAATCGAAACTTCTCGCCAAACCGTGAGAATGCCCGACATGGCGGGACGCAAGAACAATAAAAAGGCATAGGATTCTTGTTTTTTCAAAACTGAGGATCGGTGTTGCAAAATGATAATAAATTTTCGTATTCTGGTAATTTGTAAAGTTTAAAATTAAGGTCTTAGTGTAGGTTTAGCGCTAAAATACCCAAAATACATTATTGTTGTATACATTTTACTGTATGAGGTGGTGAGGGAGGGGGCGCGATGAAAATTAAGATTGAAAACTGGGCCGTGAATAGTAAAAGGTTGAGAAACACTGTGTTAATGGTAAAAAATATCAATTAAACATTTATCGGAATACGTTTCAAGTTTTTACAATACAGATGAAAACTTTATAATACTTATACTTCAAATTATTTCATTCATTTTAAAGTAAATTATTCATGAAATTTATTTTCTAAAAATTCTTACATATTATAATATGTCTAAAAAATTTATAATTTTTATAAAATCCTGCATTAACAGAAATTTCAGAATGTTTCATGGAAAACATCACCCTTTTTGATTTCTTATATGGAAACAGAAAATAGCTTCTAGATAATGTATTTAAGATATATGACTAATGGATAATGTTATAATTTACCCTCGAATTTCTCCCAGTCGTCATCATTATATATATATATATATATATATATATATATATATATATATATACACTGAAGTGACAAAAGTCATGGGATGACTGTTAATATCGGGTCGGTCCTCCTTTTGCAGAGTCCACAAGTCGTTGGAAGTCCTCTGCAGGAATATTGAACCATGCTGTCTGTATAGATGTCCATGATTGTGAAAGTGTGGATGATGCAGGAGTTTGGGCACGAACGGACCTTTCGATGATGTCCCATAAATGCTCGATAGGATTCATATAGGGTGATCTAGGTGGCCAGATCATGCGCTGGAATTGTCCGGAATATTCTTCAAACCAATCGCGAACAGTTCTGGCCCGGTGACATGGCGCATTGTCATCCATAAAAATCCCATCGTTGTGTGGGTATGTGAAGTCCATAAATGGCTGCAAGTGATCTGCAAGCAGCTGAACATAACCATTTCTAGTCAATGATCGGTTCAGTTGCACCAAAGGACCGAGTCCATACCATGTAAAAACAGCCCACACCATTATGCAGCCACCACCAGCTTGAACAGTGTCTTGCTGACAGTTTGGGTCCATGTCTTCGTGGGGTCTGCGCCACACTCGTACTCTACCATCAGCTCGTAACAACTGAAATCGTGACTCATCTGACCACGCCACGGTTTTCCACTGGTCTAGGGATCAGTCGATATGCTCACGAGCCCAGGAGAGTCGCTGCAGGCGATGTCGTGCTGTCAGTAAAGGCACTCGAGTCGGTCTTCTGCTGTCATAGCCCAAGGAAGACAAATTTCGCCACACAGTCCTATCGGACACATCCCTCGTACGTCCTACATTGATTCCTGCAGTTATTTGACGAAGTGTTGCGTGTCTATTAACATTGACCATTCTACACAGACGTCGGCGGTCTCGGTCGTTAAGTGCAGGTGGTCTCCCACTGCGCTGTCCATGATGGGATGGGATGCCTGAAATTTCATACTCTCGATACACTCTTGATACTGTGGATCTCGGAATGTTGAATTCACTCACGATATCCGCAATGGAATGACCTATGCGTCTAGCTCCAAATAACATTCCCCGTTCAAAGTCTGTTAATTCTCCTCGTTCCGCCATAAATCGCGAAAACCCTGTTCACATGAATAACTTGAACACAAATGAAAGCTCAGGAAAACGAACTGCGCATTTATACTTTTTCGCTGCGATACTACTGCCATCTGTATATTTGCATATTGCTATCCCATGACTTTTGTTAGTTCAGTGTATATATGTACAGAAACGGCTTTAACCACGGAAACAAAACCTAAACCGGAATCGAAACTAAAAATCATTACTGATTCAAACAAGTTTAAGAATTAGAAAAATTTTTGCTATATCAATAGATAGATAGATAGATAGATAGACCTTGATTGATTTCATTTGATCTAGCTTAACTACTTAAATATGAGGGCTTTAAACATGTTGATAGAAACATTGCTGGTTCGGTCAATTAATTACTGTTAATTCTAGACAGAATTATCCGAGTTCGAAACCGAACATAACTCCTGAATATGAGATTTGTTGAATAACTGTTTGATTTTTCTAGGCTAAAATGGAAGTTCCGCTTGGAATAAAATTTACAAACCCAATCTGACAGCAGCGAAACGTTTACTGACAAAAATAATTTGGTACATAAGTTTTCTAATATTGCTATTTATGAGGATAGATGGTGTGATGTTTTTCTGTCAATTCAAATTTTTTAATCACACTATTGATAATAAACTCATTAGTTTATGCACGCTTAATTCTTAATTATTGACATAAAATTCTAAGATATAGTCAACAATATATTTATATTATATATATAATATAAATATATTGAAAAATCATTAGCATAATACAAGGATTTGCTTGAAGGAAACTCTATAACATCCAGCTAGAATACAGCGCCCATTTGGCAGCTAAAGATTGCATAAACCTATAAGTTTTGAAATAAAACTGGTAAATGAATGACTAAAATAGACCCATGACCAAATCAAATTCCTCCGTCATATTTTTACTTTACACTAACCAACGTATAAAGATATTTTGTATGCTTTATCAAAAACTAAAATGAAATTTTAAAATATCAGTATGAAAAATCTTCTAGAATTCCTTTCCTTTATTTCCCTAATTTAGACATTATGTTATATTTTTTGTTTATGTTTTAACTTGCTTTAATATTCTAATTATATTTTACATGTATTTTACATGTTCTTTTTTTGCCAAGTATTTAAAAAATTATTTTATAGTATTAGTATTGCTTAATATAATTTACATTTATAATAAGAAATAATCAATTTACATTCGTCATTTCCTTTTCTAAGATATTAAATAGTCTTCAAACTGCGAACCGGTTATGATATTTTTCAGTTCCACAAATGAACATGATTTTATTATGTATCTGAATATTTTATATTTTTTTACATCAACCGAATATTTAATAAGAGTTGTGAATAATTTTTTTTCATTGAATGTGAGGAAATTGTAACTTATCTTACTCACAAATTTTTATTTACGAAATAAAAGATTTGAAATATTAAATATTAAATCTTATGAATATGAACTGCTACCATATCGAAGAAAAATGCATATAAAAAGCTTACCAAAAATAAATTTTCATTATTTACTCTTTATGGTTTCTCATATCATTGCCCTGAAGCATAATTCATCAAAGGCATTAATTCTTGAACAAAACAAAAACTTTTTCATATAAAACTGCTTTTTATGCGAATGTAGTAAGTTCTTTTTTTTTTTGTAAATTTCATATGTTTTAAAGTTTTTAAATCTCATAAGATTAACGGTTATTCAAAAGAAGAACATCCAATGTAATTTTATCAACAGATCGCTTGTTGATGTCAAAAGTTTCGTTTTTTTTTAATAAAATAAGCCAAGTAAATATAGACTCCTTATTTTTTTCTTATTTTGTCAAAAATTTCCATTATTTATTCCATATTCCAAAAATTCCATTTTTCTTTTACATAGGCTTGAAAGGAAAAACATTTTTGAAATGAATGGAAAATGAAACACTTTTGGATAATGAATGAAATACAGTTTTGGAAGCGATCATTTTATAATGTTCTCGAAACACCTTACACTTTTATGCTTGTATTTACCATTCAGGACACTTCCAGCAATGTATCGACAAATTTATAAGCGTCTTCAAATCAATGTTAGAAAGACATTTCACAGTACTAAAAGAGCAACGTCTCTCAAAAAAACTTAGGATATACATTTTTTTTAATTTAGAAAGAAATTTCTTTTACATTGGCTTGAAAGGAAAAACATTTTTGAAATGAATGGAAAATGAAACACTTTTGGAAAATGAATGAAATACATTTTTGGAAGAGTTCATTTTATAATGTTCTCGAAACACAGTCGTCATTCTGAATGGCTTAAAAACGTCTTCAAAAGTGCCATCTTTATCTGAAAAAGGATTTTAGAGTCAGGGAACGCATTGATCTGATTTGTAGTGTGTGATTTCGAAATCTTTTTTACATTATTATCTGAAAATATTTTTAAGTAATAGCTTTCCAAATCTTATGAGACAAAGCTTTTATTAAACTGCAGATCATAATGTTACGTTAATTTAATAAAAAAATTTACACAATAAAATTTTTATGACATAATTTTTCAGTCGTCTCCGAAGATGTTATTAAGGTAAGGTGGATATTTGCCTGGTTCTAATTACAAGGGCAGAACTGGCTTCAAATCATTAACTTTGCCGAGTTCAGTTGAGTCGGCGTCTCCCATCCGTCTATTTCCATGTTCATTTAACGCAATTGATTCATTAAATTGTCACGAAGATTTAGATAAAACACACCTTCAGCTTTAAAATAACAAACAAGTTTATTGAATGAAAGCAATAAACTTGATTTTAGAGTCAGGGAACTCATTAATCTGATTTGTAGAGTGTGATTTCGAAATCTCTTTTATATTATTATCTGGAAATATTTATACAACTAAGTAACAGCTTTCCAAATCTTATGAGACAAAACTTTCAGTAAACTGCAATTTATAATGTTGTTTTACTTTAATAAAATCAAGGTATGGACAATTCTTTCTGGTGCATTCTATTATTGCTAACAATGCTTTATAATTTTATATGATAGCAATATGTAAAAAATAAGTTATAAAAATAATAGTATTTGCAAATAACATTCAATAACGACGCCAGCTGATAATATGTAAAAACTTATACTGTCAATTATTAAGCTAGGTTATGAAGCTCTAATTGTATTCTTCTTTAAAACAAATTTCTAATCTATTCTTTTATTTTAAATCATTGATACTGAATATATTTCTTTTTCAATCTTAACAACTTAAGAACAAAAAGAATTTCTATGTCAAAATGTTCTTTAAATATTCATCAATCTCATAAATATTTTTTATTTCTTTTATCCCTATTTTACAGAACAAAGACAACTAGCCTGAACTATATTCCTTTAAGTCAAAAATAATAAATATTGGGATTTTTAGCTTTTTGTTTCTTTTGTGATAGTTATACCTGAGCTCTCCATGAATCAGATTTTTTATATATAAGATATGTTGTTGCATTTTAATTGTCTCTAAATTATTCACTTTAATTGTTTAAACTTAGATATTATGCCATGCTTTGCACCTGAAATATATATGATTGGTGTAAACAAACAATGACTCAGTATTTTGTTACCTGCTAAATCAATCAAGTAAGTTAATGTTTTCAAATGGTTTTTTTTTATTGTTTGGATATTTTTCAGCTGCTTATTAGATTTTAATGCCAACAAAATTTTAATTCATTACTAAAGCGTAATTCCTGCATCTGTAAGACCTTTCTGAGAGTTTATGTACGTTATCTATAAATTAAACAAAAGTTTGAAAGTAGACCCTGAGAAATATAACGAATGAAGAGACTAAAATTTTATTGCTGTTTCGAGCTTCTCGTCTAGCTTGTGAACAGGAAAAAAAAATTTCTTAGAAAAAATATTTTTTCTAACTTTCGAAACGGAATTCTTTAAGAAAAAAAACAAAGAATAGAAGAAAAAAATATCATTTAAATACGAATTGCAACTGCAGTCAATTGAGTTATAACAGAAATTTAATCTTCATTAGACAAGAAAATATATAAAAACAAAATGAAAAACTCAAAATTCTTTTGCATCAATGTACAGATAAATTGAAATTATAGTTAAAATTTAATATCATTGCTCATTCTTCTCTAACAATATGGTCGGGTGGCTTTCTGGTAAAGACAGCACAAAAATCGGAGAATTGAGAATTGGGGAATTTGAGTTCCTCGAAACTACTATTATGTAGTCAAAAAATCAGTTATTAATTAGGCTGGAATTTTCAATAGCTGTTGAGATAATCATCTCAACATGCAGAAAATTACGAAGACATTATCGAAATTGTGCTCGTCTACCAAACAAAGCAATAGCATGTAAATTGATTGTCGTTGCCATTAGCACTGGGATTATAAACTAATTTTATCTTTTCCATAAGTAATGTCAAGAAAATATTTTCCTAAATCATTTGATCATTTATGTTGTTTGCTTGCTTCTCATTACTTTGGGCTACATTTCAGTTTTAATGGAAGGATTTCCAAATCACTTTTTATCAAGTTAGTCCAATGCTATTTACAAATACTGATTGCTTCAATGAGCAATCGCTCTTCAATCTTATAACAGGATATCGAAATTTATTGAGCTGAATAATATTTCCAGATGAATTCCATCACCAAAATAAAATATGCAAACTTAGTAAACCAATGTTAAAATAATTTTTTATGTCATTCAATAAACGCGTGTGTCATTTTCTGTTATCAATGATTTATCTTCATTTTAGCTGATTCTGCATTCACTAAGAGGGAAACAGTATTTATATCATAATAGTGTGCCATTTTCAAAAACACATGAATATTCTTATTTGGAAACTTTATGAAATGAAAATAATAATAATAATTTAAGATCCAAACAATAATCAAAGAATAAAGAAATTCTTATGATTTATGATTTAAATAATTTAAAATGATTTAATGATTTTTAAAAATATAGAAATTCTTATGTTTACTATTCATACGATACTAAAAGAATAAATTTCAAATTAAAATAAATTTTTAAATAAATTTTCAATTAATATTTTCTTTTTCTTGCCGTAAATATATGAAAATACGTAATTCGTTATTTTATAAAAAGTTTTATGAAATCAAAGTAATTTTAACTGAATTTTTGAAGATATTAATTTTTAAAATAGTTTCTTATGAAATGAAAAGCCAAGATCTAGTCTACATAGTTTTTTTCTTAAATCTAGTAAGATTAACTCACATGTGGGATTGAAAACAAAGTTCCTTATTAAATATTCAGTTACCCTTCCAAGAGCACGAAAGTTTTAAATTATTTTGTGACTCAGTAATTTTGAGACCGAGATGGAATTCTAAATTAAAATCAAGAAAAAAAAATGGAAAATGAATTTTTTGATACACTATTTTTTTTAATGTTTTGTTTTCCCTTAACATGTATATTACTTATTTTCATCAAATATTCTTTTTCTTTAAAACTTTGCTTAAAAAATGTTATTTGCATCAAATTTCAAAAAAAGTAATAATAATTTTTTAAACCATATACACCATGTTTATTACAAGCTTATTTTTAAGAACATTAATTTTTTAATATATAATTTAAGAAGAATTTCGGTTCCGAAAGGAAATTTTTTACCGTTTTGTTTCTTAAGCAACAAAAACAAATATGTTGTATTTATGATTCTGGGAAATTAATTTTCCCCATTACACTCAATGTATTTCTTTAATAAACATTATTTTAAACTAGTTTTTATCTTTCTTTTTTTTTTTGTTCGCCTTAAATCAACATTCTTTTCAAACGTTTCAGTATTATGAAATTTTTAAAATTATTAAATTTCATTCACAATTTTTAAACGTTTTTAGCCCAGTCTTTCATTAAAAAATTTTCTGCACTGATATTTGAGCATGCAAAGTTGTTAAAAATAGAAAAGTTTTTGCTAACACATTTATCAATATTATTCATTAAAGAGAAAGGAGTGTCGTGAGCCAAAAAGGTGTATAAAAGTTATTCTTTAATTTCGAAATCGTAGTGCTTGCTCTAATACTAGGAGCTATACTTATGCGTAATGTAATATTAATGATTTTCAAAAACAATTTTATTTTTTGTGTTGTGATTTATGGTACTTTTCAAGCTTGTTAACATTTATCAGTGAGCGATTTAAGCAGCGAGAGCATTTCTTGTTTTTCAGTAGTGCCAACTGGACTTGCACAGCACCTTTTTTCAGGGGATTCAAATTCACACGCCTTTCAAGTAGAACAAAGAATAAAAATGCTCAAACCGGGACTCGAACTCGGAACGCTGGAAATTATTCCTTTTACATCACGGTAATAATAATAAAATGAGTTTTTATGGGTACCGAATACATTCCATAGTATTTTAATCAAGGTCTAATAAGCATTTAAAAATGTATTTAAATATATATTACAATAATGTTTTTCCATTGCTTTAGTTGCCAGATTTGTAGACATGTACTTAGAAGTATTTAATATACTTTTATGCTCAAGTTATTAATGCTATATAATTTTTTACATTTAACACCCCACCAAACCTCAGTTTCTATAGCTCATGTGACCCCTTTCCGTTACGTTATATAATTAAAAGCACATTTAAAAAATAGACGAAAACATTATTATGCTTTGATTTTTCGTTTTAAAGGTTCGAATCATCTTCGAAATTTTAAAACCAGCTATATCCAAATATTAATGTAAACCTTATTTTCGTCTGCCACCTTAGCACCATCCTTTAAAAAACTTTAATGATGGCTTTCAGTAATAAACTCAACTTGAGTTAAAGAAGATCCTTTTCGAATAAGAGAAATCCAACAGAAATTCAATTTTTATTTGATTCTTGTCGTATATTTGAGACAAGAAAAGTATTTTTGATAAATAATATTCTCGCTTTTGCCGTTGTTGCACGTATATGATTGTATTTGCTTTTCTCGCTCTTTTCATGACATATCAAAAATTTTCTAGATAAAATTAATTGCGTTTCCTTTATTATTTCTTTTATCTTAAAACCTAGACATTTCAAAATGATTATTTACAGGTTAAAAATTTTATTAATCTCAAAGCAGTCGAATTTTTCCTGAATTCTGACAAAAAATCTTAGAAAATGTATAAAAGGAAGAAAATAAATTTTTAGAGAAGTAGCATCACATGCTAAGTAATGAAAGCAGTAAATATGCATGAAATAATTTGATACCATCATTGATTGAATGAGTGTTTTTTTTATTATACCTCATATGTCTATATGTGTAACAGTTCTTTCATATGTGTTGATACCACAAGTGGTTTTATATAGAGAATGTTAGTTTATCTACCCACAGATTATTTTCTGAAATGAATAAAATGTTCAAGTTTTCTAAACTAGTAAATAGATACTAGGTAAATAATTTCTGATTTTATAACTATGCAGTAAAAAAATTAAAAGATCTTGATAATAATTACTTTATGTGCTAGATGTTATAATATGTACCAAATTTATTTTGCAATTTTTTATAATTTATATTCAAAATGAATCTCTTGAGAAAGCATTATAGGTAAAAAATACCAGCATTCCAGTATGTTAAATTAGTAATAATATATTCATTTTAAAAGTTTTACTTTGCAAATTTTGAATATGGAGAATAGTTTCAAAGCAAATTTAAAAAATATTAAAAAGTCGGATAAATTTGTCAATTATAACATTTTTTTCAGCAACATATTTTTCTTTCTGAATTCATGAACTTATAAATAATTCGCATTTAAATGTATCTAACGAAATTGAGAGATTTTAAAATCAAATAACGCAAAATATTTTGGAATTTATATTCATTTTATTTTATTGTTCATTAAATAAAACATATAATTTGCATTTTCATTTACTACATAAAAGGGTTATTTCAATATATTACTAGATTACGAACAAATAAACTCCAATATTTCGAATGTAACTTATTAAGTGATTAAAACGTTCCTTTAACTAGCGCACCAACGAAAAAATAAAGCTTCTAATATTCCTATAAGATTTTTTTCTCTTTATAGCCAACGCCATCAATTATGGTCGAGTTGTCGCTTTTAGTTGATGGCGAAGCTATCAACGCCTAATGGCTTAGCTTGAAGGTATGTGACAAGCTTACTCGACCTCGAAACATGAGAACGAAAAACAAACAAAGAAGAGAAAAACAGTGAAAATCCGCTGCTGATGAAGTTAATTTCCCATCCGTAAAATCTCAGTGAATGTGTCAAGATGTATGTGCCATAACGCACAACAGAAATATACATTAAAGGTAAATAAAATTCTGCTTTCAATTCCTTTTTCATGTTGTATTTTTTATACTTAAATGTTTATTTCATTCCTTTTCATCCCTTCCTTTGAATCTCAATTTAATTTCAGAAGGCTTGTTAGATGGAAGAAAATATAATCGCATTGTAAATAATAAAATTTAAAAATAAATTGGAAACATAAATAGCTTATCAATAATCCCTCTAATATATTATTCAAGAAAAAAGATAAGTGAATCGGAAAATTTAAGATGTATGCCATGTATTTATTTATATACCCATCAATCTCAAAATTATGTTTGCATAAAAATTATTTTAACTCAGAAAGTAGATTTGCTTAAGAAAAATGTAACGTTAAAATTTGATTACTTAAAAAAATATTTCTTAATTTTTTAAAATTATATTTAAGAAACAATGAAATTAAAATATATCAGTTCCGCTTAAAATTCAAAAACAGAATTGCATTTCAGATTTTTACCAATAAATAATGCTTTTATAGATCCCAGGTTATTACGTTTATTTTTCACAATCATTGCAAAAATTAAAATTAAATTATTCCTAGTTTTCTATTTTTGCAAGTAACATAATTTTATTCACTTAAAAGGCGTCAATACTTTTTTTCTCCGTCTTCCCCAAATACACGCAATGGAGAAATTTCAGTTTATTATCAAAATTTCCTTGAGTCAGAGTGTTTTTTATCTTTTGAGTTGAACAACTTCTCATCTATTTTTAAATTTGAAAAGTAAGGTTTAAAACTTAAGCATCGAAGTTTTAACTTTAATATAAAAATGATTAATTTGTAAAATTAAATTGTAATGAACAATTTTAATTTTATTTTTATTGTCTATAAAACATTCTCAGGCTTTTCTACTGGAATAAACGTGAACCATCTTATCACAATTTTTCATACATATCTTAGTGGAATTTTGCAATCATTTTCTCTAACTCTCAGTTGTTTCAAGCTTCTGATCATTTCAACAGAGTTGATATATATTGAAACATCAAAAAAGGAAATTAATTCTTAAAAAATGAATAAAAAAACAAACTTCGAATGGCTTTTTAAAGAATGATGTTCCAAAATCAAAGGAGTTAAATCGCAAGATTATCATTATTTTCCCTAAAAAAATACAATATACCATTTTGTAGTTTTAAAATGAGCCTTGAGTGTTTTGCATGCAATACTCTCAAGGCTTCAAAATATGGATTAATGAAATTGTAGAGCGTAATCATTAAATTTTTCCATCAAAAAGTTCTCATACGCGAGAAAGAACTTTTTGACTCACAACTTTTTTATATTCTGTGTCATTGGATATCGAATGATGTAAAACTCATAGAGAATTCAATACACAACGTAAGTATCTAAAAGAATAATGTTCTTCTTCATATTCTAAATGTAAAGCACTTTTCTGGCTATAGAGTTTTCATTATTTATTTCAATACCTTATATATCATAGCAAATAGATTCAAAAATGACCGCCACTATGCTTAATTTATAGAACTTTTTTATGCTGGAAATTTAAGCCTGAGTTTAGATACTTTTCTTTTTATTCTTTCATAATTTTCAAAGGAAATGTATTCAAAGTGTATTTTTTTTTTGTTTCTCCAGAACATTAAGAAATCAAACTTTCTTAACTTAGAATATGCTTCATGAAATGTTTTCGAGTTAACTTCTTTTTAATTATTACATGCTGAACGGCCACAATCAAAAAGAATATCTAGATAAAGATCTTATGATAATACTCCAAAATAAAATGCACCTTTGGAATTTAACAAATTACCACCTTAGCTAAAACCAGCAATTATCAAGTTTATCTAAAATACCCTCTTAGATAAGTTATCCGAGAGTAAATGAGCAAAAGTTCCTGGAAGAACCATTATACAAATTCTAAATCCCGATTTCTGCAGATAAATGTCTAATTTTAAGACTATCAGGTTCTTAGAAAGCAGAAAAATTCTGATGAAAGAAGTTTCTGTGATGTACAGATTTCTTTTTCTTTTGCTTTCGAAGAATTCTTAAGGATCCTGTTGGAGGTGCTAGTAGTAGTTAAGTGATTAAAGGTTTTAGATTGGTGGTTGTACAGATTTTTCAACCGCTATAGAAAATGCTGTTTTCTTCAGCTAATAGTCTTATTTTCAAGGTTTTCTTTTATTTTTGTTTGCTTTCTATCGAGTTTCAAAAAGAAAATGTTTCGTAGCAATAAATAATTTTAGCATTGTTTCTTAAATCATGTCCTTCTAAAATAACACGTTAAAAATGGTAATAATTAGCGAGTATTCTTTCTGTCATAAAGATTTTTCCTTCTTTGATAAATATTAATGTCTTTGAAGAAAAATAAATAAACAAATAAAATTACTTTCCTAAATAAACAGTCATCATAAGAGAAGATTTCGCCAAAAAATTTGTTTTAATAAGTATTTGGCAACATATTTTTATTTTATTACAATATGCTTAGCATGGTGTTGTTTTTTATGGCACTTATCATAGACAAGCCCGCTGACAAAATCACCGATTTTAAGTCGAGAGAGCGTTTCTGATTTTCAGTAGCATCATCTAGGGTCAGGAGTACGTGTTAGATACTGTTGCGTTATATTCGCTTGCCTAATCCCTTTTTATTGGAGAGTACACTCAATCACCTTACAGATAGAACAAAGAAAAACAATCATGACCGAGACTCGAATCCGGAATATCCAGACCAAAAAAATTCTCAATACCCCTTTCCCAGAACGTATGTTTTCCATTCAAGAAAGATGCCTTTGTTTTATTTTATGACTTTTCTCCAAAAGAGTTTGTATTATTATCCATATGACAGAAATGAATAAATATTATATGATATATATATTATATAAATATATAATTTCTCGTTTTCTTCTGTATTTATAATTATAACAAAAATATGAATGAATTGCATGTATTTTCTATAAAAAATTCAATTTATCAAACTTCTGGTACAAATAAAATAAGGAATAAATATAAAACGTTAATTTTCATTCACATAAAATAAATTGCTGTTGATTAAATGACATTGTTGGTATAATGCGCAATAAATAATGTGCATGAAACAATTATTTTAACCCAAAGAAAAAAGTTTCCTTTTATATTATTTGAATCTATTTAATTTAAGAAGTGTAAATTCAATGTCTGTATCACTTTCAAATATTTTATTCTGAACCTAAAACAAAGTTATCAAAATTATTTTTTCGTTACTCGATTACAAAAGTCTTACTCCTTTCTGATGTATCTGAAGTATTAAAGAAACAACAAAAATGAAATGTGAAAGAAACAACAAAAAATAAAGTAAAAAATGTTGGCAAAGGACATATCAATGTTAAAGAAAGTAAATTACATTTCTCAGTTTGTCGATTAAAAGTAATTAATCAGCATTTTTTCTTAACTTTGTATTCTAAATTTTTCAGAAATATTAAAGAGACAGAGCATCGAAAAAAGGCATTTTTCATGTAAAAACCTGAATTTACCTTTAAACCAATTTAGTGTTAGAATTTTCACAATTAAACTTTCCGATCTATGCAAATTCCAAAATTATAGCTTTATTCGGAATCGCTATTCAATGTCTACATTAAGTGCAGTAATAATTAGAAGATGTTGCCGATTTCATATGAAAATCATCTAAGCAAATATTTCTACATGAGAAAAACCATTGTTTGTGAAGACGTCTTACATTGTTAGACTTTTGTTCATTTATATTGCAGAATATTTGTATTTCTTATATTTGTGAATGTGCTTTATCCTTGAATTGAAATAATTTATTCTTTAGCCATTTAAGAGGAATTTTAAATATCTCTCGTTTCACTGGTGCACACAGACATCAGTTTTGAAGTTTAATGGACCCTAGTATCGCTTTCCAAGCTTGCCCTATTAAACCACCGTGACGCAAACAGCATATCAAACAGATACATAACAAATCCAACAAGAACCTTAACAAGAGACCCAAATCATTCAAACAAATTCAGTTAATTTGAATCGTGTTTCTTGCTACCTTGATCTGATTTCCATCCATTGTCTTATCTTATTAATGTGTCATTAAGGTTTACTAATAACAGCGAAGTAAACCTTAATCTGAATGATCAAAGATTAATTAAACAGCATCAAAATGATCAAGATTTAATTTTGTCAAAAATAAATCTTCAGAATTCATTTAACTGGTTATCATTAAACTCATAAAACAGAATTGTAAGCCTTTAAAAGTACTGCCTCCAGCTCGGTTACACAACCTTTTGTGATTATCGAGAAACAGCAGAGAATTTCTCGAACAGTCAAATATATTTCGGTGACTATTAGCTCTATCGTCAAAATTCTAGAAGATTCTTGCATTACCTATTATTTCACTAAATTCTTTGTTAAGTCTTCAGGCAGTCGCCAAGCCCTAAGATCACAGATAGTACATCCAGAAAAGCTATCAGTGATCACAGGGCTGATCCTTATCGATACTGCTCCGCTCAGTGGTGGCGGAGTGGTCGTTTGTACATAAGAACAGATCTGATCGTAAAACTATCTTTAAAGTGATTAAACAAATTGTTCTAGAAAAAATTTCAGAATTGTAACACTACCATTATAAACGTACGTACCATAAATACTAATAACCCAGACTTATGGCTATTTTTCAAAACTAAAAAAAATCTTTAATAATTTGTTTATTAGCTTTTCTTTCCGCGTATATAATTTTTTACTTTCTTTTAAATTCCGCTCAAATAATTGAATAAAAAGCCTTCCAATTTAAAAACAACAAATGTCAAAATGCCTACTTAAGAATGCTTTTCAAATTCGCTTCATTTACTTTTTTTATATTCTGCTGTCAGACATCTTTAATGCATTTTGAATTTATGTCTAGTCTGTATTATCTTGAATAGTCTTCAGTTTTTCAGCTGAAAAAGAAAATGAGGACTGTAACAATAAGATGTCTCAACTTTTTACATAGAGTGGAACTGACATCACGTTTAAAATAGCAGTAGTGAAATCATTTGGACAGGATAGAGCTGACAGCTTTAAAGAATTGAAGCATTTTTGTTCTAGAAAGGCAATTTTTAATAGCAATAACGAGATCTTATGAGTTCTCGAACGAAAGAAATGTTTTCTATACTTTCATTTATCATAAACTGGACTGAAATATAAATAACTCAACAGCTACACAAGAATGCTTCAAAATAATATGATTTCTTTTTTTACTAAAGAGAAACTGTCATTTACTGAATCATATAATCAATTTCAAAAGTGGGTGAATTGATTACAAGAAAGAAACAAATTCTCTTTTCAAATAAAAAAAACTTGACTGAAGTGGTAAAAATAATTATATACCGGAATCCGTTCAATTTTTATCGGCACAAATTTATGTTATTTCCATTAATTAACTTATGACTTACTTCTTCAAAAAAGTCATAATCATTGATAGTTTATGAAATAAGTAGCCTTTAAATAAGTTTATAAAATAAGTAACTCACAAAATAATAAGCGTTTAAGAGAACCCTTAAGTTATGACAAACCCATTATGTTATTTCAAAAAATATGATTCAAATTTTATTTATTTATCTTTATAAATAATATTAAACATTTAAATAAATTATTTTCTATTAATTTATGTAAATAAAATTGATAATAAATTAAAACATAATTTGATAAGAATATTAGTCTTAATTTATGTAGTTTCTTATCTTTATAATTTATATTATATTTATATAAATGATTTTATAACACTAAATAACCCAAGAAATGTTAAAGCAAAACATTTATTGACTGTAAAATAACTGACCGGGAAGATTTCTGGCCATTTCGCTTCAATTTCTATTAAAATAAGGTAAGTAAAGACATGCACCTCTTTGAAATAGAAAATGTGGAATTTTTTATTATAATTGCTGATATAAGGAAAATGAAGTTTACATTATGTGATAGTGTTCAAATATAGGAAATCTACAAAGATTTCTGAAATATGTTAAAGAAGTTATCCCAGAAATAAATACCCTCCTTATATTATTTTCTTATCTATATTTTATAATTAATTTACAAAAACATAAAATCAATCCATCTCTCCTAATCAATAGATTTCAATTGATTTTTTTCAAAAAAATAATTTATTTCAAATTGAAACTCATGACTCTATATATGCTGTTGATGGCCCTCTTTTTAACTATTGACAGAAAAATTCACATTTACTCTTCTTAAACATGCATTCCGAAAAACTCATGATAGACTCCTCCAACTCCAGTCATTGCATTGATTTTCTAAATTCTTGTATTTTTATAAATCTCAATAATTCCAAATAATTGCTCCAGTCTCTGGCTAACAAATTAGAGTGGTCTATTTTAAATAATTAATGCTATTAACGTATTTAGAAATTTTCAAATCATCGACGGAAGCAAGTGAATTATTTTATAAGACAATCGTGTTGACTATTTTCGTTTTCGTTCATACAAATTTAAAGAGAAAAAATGATGTTGACGTTTATGTTCTTTTCCAAACATAAATATGAAACATGTGAAATTTAATAAAGCTTCTTTTTTATGAAGCTTAATTTTAAAATATTTATTACAAGTCTGAAATTTGTTCAATAGAAAAAGTATTTATTTCGTATCAGTATCGTATTGGGTACAATTATTCTGTAAGACATTAACTTCCTTTCATGATGACTTTAATTTGTTTTTATTTATAATTTTATTAAAGTAGTTCATTATAAAACATATTTTATAAAGTAAATGATAAAATGGCAAATAAAGTGAACTTCCAGTCATTAATCTTAAATATCTTTTAATTTTTAATTAATAATCTTTTGAATTTCCATCGAATATAAAAATTCATGAAAGGTTTTTAGCAGGCCTGATAAACGAAAAGGGCTCTTTTTTGCAAAGCAGATATTTATTGTCTGAATTTCTTTAAGGTTCATGCAAACTGGAGATGTGTTTCAAATAATAAGTTTGAAATCATTTGGGTAAGAACGAAAGACTAAGCTGTTTTAAAGACATAAAGCACTTTTATTCAAGAAAAGAAGTTTCTCAGAACTAATCAGAGCGTCATAAATCTTCCAAATGCCTCCGGATGTAAATAAATGCTGTATATACATTCAATTTTCATAAAGTAGGATAACTTTTAAATAACTCAATAACACAAGAAAATGCTTTAGGGCAATGCAGATCCTCTTTCATTCTAATTCACAAATCTTTATTTACTGTACTGAGTAATCAAATTTTAGAATGAGAGGAATCAATTAGAAGTAGATTGAAAATTGTTTTATCTTTAGATCTTGATTAATGGTTTATGTTCATTTATTTAATTAGGTTCCTTACATTTTGATTTAAAGTCATACATTTTAACACGTTGCTTCTTCTAGATAATATAATTTCCTTTTCTTTAAATGTTGTTATATATTGTATATCAATTGATAAAGTTATGCAATAAAAATATCATTGTTTTATGTCAGTTAGTTGATCATTCAAAATATGTCTCTCTTTTAAATCTAACATATTGAACTGGACAAAGGAAAAATGGTGACAAAGTTAAAACATTATTTTCCTTTGTTCGATGAAAGACATTACGATAGCATATTTCTATCAAAAGTAAATTAAAAAGCGAACATTTAAAAAAGTATGTAAAATTAGAACGAATTTCCAGGGATTAATCTTAATTTACATGTTTTATAGAAGAAAACGATGGTAATGGTTTCATATCAATATTTGAATTAAATTTTTTAATTCCAGAAAATATCTTTATATTAAAAGGCACACACACTTGGAGTTTTAAGGAAAACAAAGATGGTAAAGATTTCATCCCATGTTTGCATTATTTTTTAATACTAAAATATATTTTTAATTAAAAGGCACACTTTTTTGAAGTTTTTCACCGAGGTTTCTTGTGGATGGAATGAAATATGTAGCCGTTGATAAATTGTACTTTACCATTGAAACCGACATACAGAAATTTCAAATGAACGATTTTTAATTCAACAATGCTAGAAATACTTGCATCTGAATGGTAAAATATAGAAAATTTAATTAACAATGTTTATTGTATTCTAAAACATACATCAATTGCATTGACAAAATTAATATAGCATTGCATAGTACTTTTTATTCTGTAAATAATAATGAGAGAAAAATTAACTAATATTGCGCTTTTAAAATATTTAATGTTACATGAACAAAAGCTTTTTGTACTTCAATAATAATGTATCATTAACAAATGAAATATTAGAATAATTTTACTTCAATTTCAAAAGCATAAAAAACTTGAAAGCAGGATTTTTGCAACTAGAAAAGTTCAAAACAATCTAATTACGTGACATTACAGACAAAAATGCATCCCTATTTCTTACGCTCTTTCTCATCAATACGAACGAACAGGTTGGTTATAGTAAATAAATCTCAACATCATTAATTAATTTACTCTCGTGTAGCTATCGATTTCCATAAAGCAAGCAATAAATGATCAGTGGATTTCGTTCTCTAAAAGCCCTACACAATCTCCTGGATCTCCCTGTGTCTAACCATACTTCAGTTTCCTTGTTAAGGGTCAACAAATCTACTGGATCACCGGCCAAGGACCGTAATTTGCTATATGTCCTTTCAATTAGAGTTGATATATTAGAGAAAAGGCAGTCTTTCCTGAAGAGTGCGAAGTAATAGTGTGATTAGTGAATTACAGTAGACCAGAAGTTCCGATGCTATTTAAGTATTCGTAACATTAGAATTATTCACTTTGATGATTTCTTGCTTAAATCAAAATGTTAAGCAACAGAATAAAAGATTACATGTAAAAGCTTTTATAAATAATAAGTTTATAATACTTCTAGCATTATAATTTGCCTGTTTAATCCCGTAAAAATGCTTTATTTTGAAATAGTATTAAATAATGGAATGAATTAAAATTCGATTGAAATATTTGACTAACAAAATCTTGATAGCGAGTTTTAAAATAAAATTGCAGTATTTAAAAAAATACCGTAAATATTTTAACAATAATAAAAAGAAAACTAGCTTTTATTTAAAAAATTGTAATCTTAAATATTTTTAAAGGACTTATTCTTCTGGTATTTTGACAGAAGAATTTAGAATTTTTATTCAATATACCCTTTTTCTAATTACAAACATACAGCAATTCTTTTTTTTTCTTACACGGAATAAGATCAATGCGAATTCAAGTTTTGCGTAAGTTGGCTTTTAAAAGATTACAATTATAATTGAAATCAAAATTGTGATTTTAAAACGTATTGAATGCTCTATCATGGTCTTGAGCTAGAGGCTTGACTTTGGCACCCTATTTCATCCTTGTACTAATTTGCAACCGATGGGAATCCTATTATTAAAATATTTTAAAATATGGCATAAGAAATAATTTTTTAATAAACTAATGTATTATTTTTAAATTAGAAATTTGTATTTTTTATGCTATTGTGATGCTTCTTGTAATTAGCATATCAAATTATTTTCATACTTTCACAATATAAAAAAGGAGTGATAAATATCTCTTATTTTCAATGTTATTGAAAGAAACACACATTCTTACTGTAAACAACGGCAGTAAAAAATATCGTTGCGGACGCCTTTTCAATCACAGTTCACTCAACTGATCAAAAGATCCCCAGATGAGTGATATACTTAAAAAATGTAAATTAATCAGTGTTCTTAATTGCAATCATACACCTTGATTTCATATCACAGTTCTTTATTAACGGAAAAACACATTCAAAAACAAACAACACATTGTTGCCACACAGAACAAACTAAATCAAACAAAGCAAATAATTCCTAGGATACAGGTGGACGGTTTAAATTCAAACATTGAAAATAGTATTGCACAATCATAAATTGAACCCATACGTAAAACAAAAAATAAACAGAGTTAAATATTTACAACATGTAACATAGTCCCACCTTGCAAAGTGAAAGGTTACAAATCGGACTTTGAAATTTAAAACAAATTAAAGGAAACACAAGTCTAATTTGTGAGGAATTTTTATGGTCCTTCCGAATCTGTTTTTGGTGTGGTGTATCTCCACAGAATTATCAGTCCGTTCAATAGGAGAATTGAGAATATGGTCAGCAAATGCATGGCCTGTAGGTGAATCAAAGCTTTTCTCAACAGATTAGCCACTTTTCTCTGAAGCCTTCAGAACACCAATTTCAGTTTTAGCTGGCACTCTCAATGGATAAAGTCTTTGAAAGGGACGGATTTTCTCACCATGGGAGGTTCTAATTCTCGCTACTCTAGGAACACCATCTTTGCCAGGATAAACCTCCAATATAACACCAAGAGGCCAATCAATACAGTCGAATATTGTCATGCCCAATCAGCACATCTCCCACTTCTAGGTATTGGATTGTTGATCCAAGCAAGAATGAGCAGCTGAAAACACCAAAAACCACTCTACAATGCCGGTAGTGTATGAACTCTCCTTTTTCACTGTGCCATAAAAAACGCCGAAAATTTCTATCCTCCTTATATAGACTTATTTGTTAAGAAGGCCTTCCGTATATCAGCAGAAATGCTAAACCTATACAGTCGTAACCTTGTTAACATGGAAGGGATCAATTCAATCAAGTTTAATCTCTTTTCCAGACAGTCATTCAGACTAACTATTACATTTGATTTTGACGAAGCGTTAAAGACATGCCTAATTTTTTGTAGTGCTGTTCGGCTTCACCACATGTTGTTGGAACAAGTAGTGACAAGCAGACTTTATTTCTTCTTGGGAAACTTCTTCGATTATGCCTTCTCGTTCCCCTTCTTTAAAGACATCATCGTATTCTTGAAATAAGTTTTCCTTCTTCAACTTATGGGTTGTCACTTGCAACCCTTTGAGTGCCAAATTAAATTTGTCTGGAAAGGCAAATGACCATCAAGCCATGGTAGGGTAACAAGGAATCTCTCTTCTTCATCAACCTTGAAAGTTCTTAAGAAGCGCTCCATAGACTCTTTATGAAGCTCCTCTTTGGTTTTTTGTTCTGAAGGATCTTAGATCCCCAAAGAATCCAATCCCCACAGTTGCTTTTCGCTGGCTCACGGCCGTTACTAAAATATTTGTCGCAAAATTTGGATAAGCCAAAATACTCTTTGCTTATCAAAATAATATCTTTCAGTTCAGGCAGTGCCTCTCCGATTTTTTCTGCAACAAACAAGTCCTCTTTCAAGAAGCCCTTAGTCATTTTAAAGACGTTTGTATTCAAAAACAATGTCCAGTCACTGACGCCATAAATGTAAACAACGGCAATAAAAATATCATTGCGGACGCCTTTTCAATTACAGTTCACTCAAATGTCAAAAGATCCCCAGATGAGTGATATACTTCCAAAATATGAATTAATCAGTGTTTTTAATTGCAATCAAACACCTTGATTTCATATCACAGCTCTTTATTGACTGAAAAACACATTCCAAAACAAACTACACATTGTTCACTCAAACTAAACAATTATTATAATTAAACTGTAATTATCACTCTAATCATAGCTCTAAAATTTTCAAACATTTAATTTTCTCACAATTTAATAAAATTAAAACAATTTGTTATCACAAAAATTCATTTATAAAAGCAACAAATAGTTTTATTAAGAAATTTAAACAATAATGATTTTCCCAAAACTACTACAATATCAATATTTTGGTTAAAAAAAGAAATGATGAAAAATTAGTAAAATAGATGGCGCTCATAAACTACATTTATTTTTATTTACACTGTATTATAATTTGAATGGCAGTTCGGTGATATGGTGAGATTTTTTCTCCTGTAGCTGGTATGTTCTTTCTCTTTTTGTTTTCTTAATTAATTAATTCAGTTGTTCGTTTTAATTTTGGTTGAATATTCTTATGTAGTCTTATTGTATATGTTTCAGCTTCATTTGGTGATGTTTTTAATGTTTTGCTTTGTTTTGGGTTTTTTACTTTTTAAATTGGTATGTCTCTTTTGCCTTAATTTTTGGGGGATTTTCGAGTCACGACTGGTCAGTATTTTTCGACATTGTCCGATGCCTCTCAAAGAAAAAATTCCTTATTTTGAATCCTTCCCTGAGAGTGTCCCTTGAAGAAGTTTTTAGGCCGAATTCTTTTTCTATTGTTTGTAGTTTTGATTCGGTTGTGTTCCTTTTTGCTTGGCTTATTTTGTTAATCAATTTAGATTCATTTGTATTTTAGTTGTCACTGCATTTGCACTCACTAAATACAATGATTGGATTTTTTAAAATTAAAAATTTTAAACTTGTTTGAATCCGAAATAATTTTTAGCTTCGATTCCAATTTTAGTTTCGTTTCCGTAATTTTTTTCGTTTACATATTTTTATTAATTATATTAATTTAGGCTTTTTTTCCTTAATAGGTTCTATTTCATTTACTTTCAATTTTGTGAACTTTTAGCGTTTAATCCCGAATTAAACTTTAATTTCGATTTCAAATTAATTAGTTTCGTTTTAATTATTTTAATGCTTTTATGGTTTATATATATATATATATATATATATATATATATATATTGGTGAATGTCGACCAACATTCTGCAGTTTTGGACATTTATGATAACATATGTATATATAGAAGATAACCATACCCATATCAAGCATTCAAGTTTCAATTGAAATACTTGGTTAAAAATTAACATTATCTATCAATTTTGACTATATTGTTTTTGATAATTCATAAATTATTTAACTGTTGGATCACGGGATATAATTATACTCTTTTAACAATATTTTGTCTATAAGTCTTTTGGGGAAGATTAATGGATCCGAAATCACAACATTAAAAATTGGTTTCCAACATTTACGTAGCAGTTTTACTAACCTTTTATTGATTGTCATCAATACACCAATGAACATAAATTTATTGTGGAAAGCATTCTGCTTTATAATAGAAATTTCTCTTTTGCGTGTCTCGATCTATCTCCGTGTTCAATTCACTTTCAGTTACTCTGTCCTTTGTGAACTGACTGGGTCATTTCCTATAGAAAGTTGAAGGACAAGAGAACAAATAATCATTCATTTCAAAAGATCCACGCAGTGGTCACGCAATAAAACAGCTGCACGGAAAAAATAAGATATATCAGATTTTAGGTGATTCGATGTGTTTTAAGAATCTAATAGTTGCAATAAAAAATGATTATAATATTTTAAAGTAATTTTTAAGTAAGTGACTACTTTCGGCATGAAATTCGTTCGAAAATTATTATATTTTTGAATATTTGCTTCGAATCGAATTATAAAGTTAAGTGACAAAATTGTTTAAATAATTGGAAAAAGGCCCATTTTTAACTGTCGAGATATAAAGTTAATATCTTCTAGTTTTAAGATTTATCAAATGGCTAGTCTTTAATTTTGCAGATAGCTTAAAGAATGTATTAAAATCAAGATGAGAACTAAAAAATAAGATGTATTTCTATAAATTCTTTAAATAATAACTTTCTATTAACACAAAAATTAATTTTTAAATTTTTTACTTTGTGAATCACTAAAACAACTATAAAATATTTCTAAACGAATATATTATTTATTCTATGTTTCAGGTACTTGAGACCAAATTGAGAAACTATTATACCAAATTTAAATATGCATTAAATTTTAATTTGTGAAATTTTTTGTTGGAAAATTCTATCATATTCTATATCACATAACATATATCAGAAAATATATAAAGGTGTAAATTAGAATTCAAATGTATATAAATATGAATATAAAAATCAGATGACTCAAAAAAGGGATACACTAATGGTTTCAGAAAGAAAAAACTATTTAATAATTCTACAAAAAAAAATATTTTTCATCGTAGTCACCTACTCCAACCTTCTGATAAGTAAAATATAAAAATTCAATACTATTTTAAGTATAGTTTTTTAATTTGACAAAATATTAATAAATTTATAAAGAATATATTTATACTTATCTTTGATTTAATAGGAAACTTTATATAAGTTAGCACTATTCAAATTTAGTACATTATTAACGTGTTTTTATGGGTTTTTTAATAAAATCTTCAATAAATAATTATTTGCAAGACATGAAATGATAGAATAATATATAAAATATTACTAATTTAAATTTAAATATATGCCCCCTTTAACGGGCGGTTGTTTCACTGCGGAACCACCATTTTCAAAAATTTATTTCTAAGCGCGCAGTGGTTCCACAACGAAACCGAAGATTGAAAAATAATTTCTTATTTTCAATAATTACCTGTAGATGTCAGCACATTACTTAATTTAATTTTTACCTATCGAAAAAGGCATCGTTTATAATGCTGTTTTCGCATATTTTTTATTCGATTTTTTTTTCGGCAAGTACATAGCAACAAAAAATCTAAATGTGCCCATTAATTTGTTGAATGTAGGCCCCTGTAGCACACAATTTTTTTTCAAATCAAATAACGAAAGAAAAGTTCACCAAACTTGACTTTTTCTTAGGTGGTTTCGGAGAAATACCACCGCCCGTCTAGAGCAAACGATGCAAGGTGGTAACTCTTTCAGCAACCACTTGAAGAAACAGATGTTTCTTCTTTCCTTTGCCGCTCTGTCTCAGTAAATCAAGAGGGGGATAATTTATATTGGTTTGACCATGTGTTTTGTGGGTGAGGAATCTGTTTACATTGAGGTAAGGATTATAGGGAGTTTGAAATTCTTCCATATCAGAAAAAAGGGAATAATGCGTCAAACAATACCTGATTTTGAAACTGAACCATCAGCAGAAATTTCAAACATGGGTAATTAGGAAATCAAGTCAATCAGGAAATTATTTGTGCATCCTTTTCTTGATTTTTGAATCTTTTTTTTTTTTCGTGTTGCAAAAAAATTTTTTTTGCCTCTTTACCTTGGTTATCGAATCTTATAATTTTTTCATTTATAATTTTTTTTTCATGTTTTAAGGTTGTATAGATAATTTTCATTGATAATATTGTATGTTTTTGTGTTTCTATGAATGAATAATGAATAATTGTGTTTTAAAGTAAATTCAAAAGTTTCATTATTTATCAGAAAAAAATGTCGTAGGTGCGCGGTGGTTTCACTGCGAAACCACCACCCACAGTGGCGTGTAATCCACTATAAAGTTTTTTAAATGTATTTTTATTCTCCTTAGACCGTATGCATGCAAATTAATTACATCCTTTTTTAAAAATTCAGAACATTTAAATTTGCGCGCGTTAAAGGGTTAAGAATTTCTAGCTAAAATTGTATAGTTCAGACAAATATGTAATGGTTGAAAATTTCATGTCCAGTAGACATTTATAAAGTATGCATGAGTATCATTATCATGTATCAGCCCAATTAGACTATCGCGGATATATCGTGATTATTTTTCATTGATAATTAAATAGACAAATGGCATGCTATTGCCTATTTATTTTCGAAGGAATTGTTTGATTAAAAAAATAGTGATACTTCACTTTTACTTCTATTTTTCTTAACCTAATTAATGGAGAACTAATGGAAGGTTTAGAGCATAATAGAAATAAAAATTTCCCAATATAAAAAGCAAATTAGTTATCAAAACATAATCAAAATAAAAACTTCTGATCAATTTATTGTGATTACTTATTATTAATATACTTTGATCTTACATATCTCATATTTCAATATACATTATTCCTAACACAGTTTTATAAATCAAAAAATTAGAAGAATTGTTTGATAAACAAATAAGAAAACAAAATTAGAAATATTTCAATCTTACCTTGTATTTTTCAGTTTATTTCATTCATCATAGATCTTTGGAGATAAAATAAACTATAACTCACAATTTGCAGTGGATATTTTACTAAAGTGTGTTTTGCAGTAAACTGGGAATATTAATTTCTAGAAACAACAAATGTATATTAGTCTTGAAAGCATAACGGAAATAAAAACTTCCGATTAATTTATACTGATTCCTTTTTATCAAAATACTTTGATCTTAAATATTTTTTCAATATACATTATTCATAGCTCATTTTTTTAAATATGAAAATTGGAAGAATTGTGCGATATAAGAAATAATTAGAAATAATTCAGTCTAACTTGCGTATTTTTGCATTTATTCCATTCAACATAAATCCTTTGAGATAAAAAAAACTATAATTCACAGTTCAGTGATTTCCTGCTAGTAATATATTTTGATCTCAAATACTTTCTTTTTTTCAATATACATTATGCATATCACACTTTTTTAAGTATAAAAATTGAAAGAATTATTTGATAAACAAATTAGAAAAAATTACAAATACTTCAGTATTTTCCAATTTATTTTATACAGCATAGATCTTTTGAAATAAAAAAAAAACTATAATTCAAAATTTACTATGGATATGAAAATAAAGATGGTTTTAGTGTACAATAGAAACAAAAACTTCTGTATAAAATAAAACAGTTATCAAACCATAATGGGAAAAACGAATTTTGATCAATTTTTGCTCATTACTTAATAATAATATAATTTGATCTTTGATTAATAATATTTCCTTTTTCAATATACATAATTTATAACACTTTTTTGATCTGAAAATCAAAAGCATTTTTGATTAAAAGAAAAGGAAAGAAAATCGGAAATACTTGTCTTACTTGTGTACTTTTAAATTTATTTCATTCATCATAAATCGTTTGAGATAAAAGGAAAAAAAACTATAACTCACAGTTCAATGATTTTCTGTTATTAATATACTTTGATCTTAAATATTTTTTCAATTTACACGTTCAGATACACAAATCAAAAACTCTGATCAAACGATAATAAAATCCAATGATATCGTTACAATTCATATCAAATGGTCCCTAATCAAGCCAATTTCTCTTCTCTTAAAATAGAAGCTAAAGGAGAATTTCTAATTCTGGATTTCTATTTCTGTTCATGCAATCACTCCCGTGATAAAATAGGTTAATTGGAGTGGTTGATTGGATTTTTTTAATAATCAGAGTTATTAATACCCCAGTTCACTGGATGCATGAGTAGAAATAGGTCGAACATCTTTTTAAAAAGATAATTTACTGCTTTGTGTTATAGAAAGTTTTTCTGAATAAATAACAATAAACCATCTAGTAGATCTGATTTTTAAAATTATTTTATTACACATACTATTTATTACATATACAAATAATTGAATGAGAAAAATCACACTGGGAATTAAATTTCTTAGATTCTTTTATTTACTAAATGTTCTGGTAAGATTTTTTAATATGGATTCGGTAAGTCAAGGTGCCGTGTACTTTATTCTTTCTAAATAGATTGAAAGAATATTTTCAGATATATTTCAGCTCTGTAATACTTTTTATTGTTCTGTTCATATTTTTAAAGTTCCTCTGAGAACTTCACCAGAATTTTAAACACTTTTACTTGGACTTGTCTCCCTATTGAAGTGTTATCATTCATTTTATGTATGCATTTATACATTCTAGATGAATTTTTTAATGCATGGAGAGGGGGTGCCCGCTAAGTTGTAGTCCTCGTCATCTGACTGCGGCTCAAAATTACGAGGACCGTCCCAAAATAATCCTAGTGTTACTTCAAAACTGGACGTTAATATAACTAAACTAAACTTGATTCCCAAACACAGACAGTTTATAAATATTTCTGATAATTAGGAAGAAAACTGAAGAAAAGAATTTTTTTTTTACCAAGCTTTCAACTAGAATCAAAAAATAAAAATTAGTTTATGATAAAAAAAAGACAAAGTAAACCATTGACAAAAAAGATAGTTTCATGATTTACTCATAGCAATTGAGAAAAATCTTTTTGGAAGAAGAATACATCATTGACTGTATACCATACTCACTAAAACCCAGGACAATACGATTTACCAAGAATAGGTGACAATTTGTAATGAAGCAAATACTCCTAAAGAAACAGAAAATATTATAAAAATAAAGAGAGGTGAAACTATCAGTTCAGAAAAGGAAACATTCCCTTCTTCAATCATTGTAATAAAAATGGACAAATTACCTCTTTTGAAAGACTATATGAAGACTTTACCATCACAAAAGTTTCGGAGTGATACTTGGAGACATTTGATAGAGAAACTGTCTCAAGCTGACTTTTCTTGCAACGATTACCAACCACCGAATGGACAATATCTGAAATGAGAGTATAATGAAACGAATGGAGAAGAATTTCATAATTATATTTGAAAAATGAAAAAACTTTATTAACTTCTCCTTTAAGGCGAATCTTCGAAACCACCAAAATCATTGATATTTTCTTCAGATATTTAATTTTGGTCCATCATTATAATGATAAAAATTTACAAAAACAGATCAATAAGTCATTGTGTTTTATCCAACAATTGTCTTCGAGGTGTAACTGTGATTCAAAGAAATGAAATAAATGATGTTCTAAAATTCTAGAAGATATCATGAATATTTCAGGTAGGTTTTTTTTGTTCGTTTGTTTCAGTTACATTTACGTCCCATTTCAAAGCAAAGCTAAGGTTTGTTTGGGGAGTGGTCATTTGACAAGAGCGTTACTTGAGCTGGCGTCCTAACACCAAGCTTCCAATTGCACCAGCAGTGGGACATTTGGCCTCGAAGGATGTAGATGCGCTAGGCCCCCTTATGCGACTGTTCTTCTGTGGAATCGGGTTTCGGACGTGAAATACTTCGATTCCATAGTCGAGACCTCACCACCAGGACACAACGGCTCCTTATTTCAGATAGGAGATTCGTTTACATGTTTTGTTTCAATTGAAATAAGGTCATTGGATCTTATACTTCACTGATCCAAGCAATTTTGAATTTTCATCTTATATTATACTTTACTGAAGCTATTTAGAACAATGAGAAAGATATTCATGATATTAACATAAAAAATTTTTGATTAGAGAATATTATTTTTATAATTGAGGCCACAGGAAACGTAACTACTTATGAAACCAACATAGTTCAACGATTTAAAAAATCATTAGTAATCTTTAATTTGGAAAAAATTATTGCAAAAATTTAAATATATTTTTCTAATGCCCTCTTTTTTAGGTAGAAAATAAAATCTCTCATTATGTACAACTAAATTGCTTACCTGAGATACCTAATACAAGTGTGCATGGTGTAGGAAACTATATCATGTATCTTAATTTCTTTTCTATTAGGACTAGATGGAAAACCTTCATTTAGTCGTAATGGAAACGAAAAGTTTCCATCAAATAATAGCAGAAGAAAATCAATGTTGTAATCTTGAAATGTCAAGTCCAAATCATATGCATCGGTGATAAGAGATGAAACATATTTGTTATAATTTTTAGACTTCACATATCAAAGTCGACAAATGCAGGCTAAGATGAAATAAAGACAGGCGTCAGTTACAGTTCTAATGCTTATTCTTAAATATATTTTCTTCTTAAAATACAGAGCTCAATCAGACGATAAGTGGATATAAAATATGGATTTTACACTTTAAACTCCAGAAAATAGCCAAATATTTGAGTTTTAAATCTAAGACTGAATACACTTCTGCTAATTATTCGATTCTTTATATTTGTAACATTATCATTTGAAATTTTAGGGCAAGTGGGAGATCCATTCAATTAAATTGCTTTATTGGTGAAGAATAAGAACTTTATAAGTAATTTCAAGCTACAGGGTGTTTACTAATTGTGTGCAAATAGATATAACTCTAAGCTGCTAAGGATGTTGTTGTGTTATGAATTATGGCCCTTTACAAGGCCACTGATAGTTATTTATCAACAATTTAAGCGTGTGAACGCCACTTGTTTTTACGGCAGCGCCAACTAAAGCCAAAAGTGCAACTGAACTACTTCATGAGCCAGATTTGCTTTCACAACCTCTTATTAATGAGAGACACATTCACCACCTTTCAAACATGGATGGTGGATTTGTCCATTTGTCCATTTCTAATGGACAAAGAAGAACCATGCACGAACTACACGAACCAGGAAAGATAAAGATCATGGGGAAAACGCGTTACCCTTATGCCAGGGACCCATCTCTGATAAAGATACGCATATATTTTAATTAGAAAAAGGTTTTAAGTAACGTTTAAATTTATTTTTATACTTTTTGGAATCATAAAAGTAATGTTAAAAAATTGTGGTTCTAAATATGTATATATTACTAGTCTTTTTAGTTAATTTCAATACACTGTTTTTAACTGTTTAAATTTTTAAAGGAAACTTTAACCCTTTTTTATGGGGAAAAAACTGGCTATTCAGCAAACTTGAGTGTTAAGTGCTAAAATAGGAAATGCAAAGTTCTGTATTTCCAATCAGAAGTTAGTAAGAAATATTGATATATCCTCTTAAATATTTTAGAATCATGTTATTGATTAGAATCATTTTACAGCAATTTAAAATACAAAAAGGAAGTTTTTCAGTTTTATGTATTTTATATCCATACATTTTTACAGTTCAAAACTTTTTAATGTTTTTAATAACCGCATTTATACATATGTGAAACTTTTTAATGTTTTCATTAACCGCATTAATATATATGTGATTATAACAAATATATTCATTGTGTAAAATTTACACTTCCCTATAAGTGAGAATAAATTTTAAAAATAAAGTCAAATACATGGACATAACTTTAACATTATCATGCCTCAATGTTTCCCTCTATTGGCTCGAAAATCCTTCAAAGTATTTTTAACAGCGGCAATATTTCTTCAAAAAGTTTGTTACTACTTTTTTTCTGAAAATACATAGATCTAGGCAAAGACATAGACATGAATTGCAATAACCAATGAGTTTCAAAAGTAATAAATTAAATTGATTAGGAAAAAATCATATAATTAAGATAGAAAGTCAAAAAGAACATCCAATTATGCAAATACTTAAATGAAGTTACAGCTTTTTTTATTAATTTAATCGGGGGAAATAATAGAAAGTGATAATAAAAAGAACAATTTACTTAAAAGATTGCTCCTATGGAAGTTTGAAATAAACACCAATTGCTGTTCACCACATTTGCAGACATAGATTTTTAGAATCGTCTTTCTAAAAGCTACTATAAAAATAAAAGGCTTTTCTTTAGGAAAATGTTGAAATATGAGAAATCATAAAACTAACTAAAATGTATTCTTATTTAAGAACTCATTTCTCTGGGTAATTTCAGTATTTACACAGAAAAATACAGGATATTTAGTATGTTTTTAATTTAATGCTAAAATAATAGTGATAACTCTCAGAAACTTCATCTGAACTCTTTAAGTCTTGGTGAAATATAAGAAAGTCACTTTCAAAGAAAACGAAATTATTATTTTAATAAAGAACAGAGATTCATTTTAATTTAGAAAGAAGTTTTATTTTGCCTAATAGTTTCTATGACAATGCAAGATGAAGAAAATTATTTGTAAAAAGAAATAGAGGAAGACGCTTGCGTTTTAAAGAATCTGTTCATATCTTCGATGAGGATTTTAATATCAATAATTTAATGAATATAGGAGAAGAAATGAATAAAATAAATATGAAAATTCATTAAAAAATACTTTTTACCTTAACTCATTGAACTCATACGAGTCTGCATAAGACTGCTATTGTTATATTTATTGCAATAAAAATAATTTGTCCAGAAACTTTTCTCACTATCTCTTCTAATTTATCCTTCTACAAAATGCGCCGCTAACGTTTTCCTTATATTTTACTTTTAGCATTTAAAATTGTTTGTTTTCTTTTAGAATTTGAGATAGCAAAAAAATTCAAAATTGAAAAAATTATATATATATATATACACATATATATATATATGTATGTATGTATGTATATTTATACATATATATATATATATATATATATATATATATATA
>JAPMOQ010052942.1:320075-395243 GCA_026543055.1 Argiope trifasciata | reverse complement strand
CTTAGCTTGAATAAAAATCCTTAATATCATAAGTAAACTTTGAATTTGAAGTTACTATTTCATTTTATTATTCAATTTCTAAATGCAATGTAGTAAAAAAAGTGTTATAGTAAAACTCTATAATAATCATCTCTAGCTAGCTCTTTGCTGTTAATGATCTCATAAGTTTACCATTTTCATATAATGTAAATGAATTTTAAAACTAAGATAGAATCCTTGGCTTCCTTTCTGTGATTTTTAAACTTTGAGCATGCCATAGCATACGCTACTGGCGAATCAACTATAAATCGGAATGATCAGCTGAAAACTCTATATAAAAACCCAATAAATTAGTCTTTAAACATCTACACGAAAACTTCCTCTGTATTCATTCTTTATGCTTCACAATATTTAGGCATTATTCAATGCTTTTAAACTTTTTTTCGTATTATAACTTATTTTTATGTAATCATATTTCTTTTTTTATTTTAGAAAACAAGCATACAGTTTTAATATTACAAAATAGAGCACTTACTAAAAGTAAAATAATAAATATATTTTTTTTCCTTGAAACTTTAAAAGTGGCACTAATTGACGAAGTTCTGCATATACAACTGAGCAATATCTCATCAGACACATCCTTTTTTATGTCACTCGAAATCAATTCAACGACAAATTAAAAATACGAATTAATTAAAACGTTTTTACACTCGAAATAAAATTAAATAGAGATAGTAACATACGATGAAATATAACATTACTAATAGATGAATAGCATTTTTATCTTATATCCATAAACCGAAACAAGAGAAAGAAAGAGAGATAGGTTTAACAAATTTTTTCTTTTTAATATAAAGTTGCTTTTAGTGCTAATGTGCATGAGTACACAATATTAACTAGTATCTGTATTGTGTTTAAATTCAAAAGATTAATCCTACTTTGAAGTAAAGTACTTGATTCGCCTTATCAAATGATATTTGCAAACATAAATAGTTTCCTTATTTTTGAAATAAAGTAAGTCAAATAAAAAAATCTCTATTTTGGATGCTTTTTTATATAATCTTCCATTAATCAATACGAAAATACTATATATCCTTATGCTCTTATTTACCATTCACGACACCTCCAGAAATGTATCGAATCATTTATAATGACATCGAATTTAAGGTTAGCAAAGAGATTTTCCTGCTGTGAAACGAAAAAAGCTTCTTTAAAGACCTTAGGAGATACATTTGTTTAATTTCAGAAAGAAAAATGTTTGCATTGGATTAGAGAGAACCGAATGGATAAAGTACCTAGAAGAGCCCATTCTATAATGTTCTCAAAGCACAGCCATTATTTTTGATGGCTTAAGAACGTCTTTAAAAATACCTTCTGCATTTGAAAAAGGATTTTGCACTTATGGAATGCATTTGTTGGCTTCGTCGGGTGACTTTTCTGGACATTTTATTTTATTTTGGCTTTATATATATGTACAACTATTTAACAGCTTTCACCTTTTAGTCACTTCATGATGTAAATTTACAAGTGCAAATTTAAGTTTTACTTCAAACATTTTGTGAATTTAGACATATTTTTGGTTCAGTCGATTATTGCTAAAATTGCTCTGTAATTATGATGTGGAAAATATTAATTTGTACAGATTAACAAAGGTTTAAGAAAACAGTATTTGCAAACAATGCTCTATAACAGCTCTAGCTGACAATACGCAAAAAATTACTATGTTAATTAATATATTCAATTATATACAACTAAATGTACTCCTTTGATATTTTGAATAAATATAATAAATTTAAACATAATTCTATTTCAAACACAGCATCTTAAAAAGGAAAAGCATTTCGATGTTTCACTATCTATTAAATTTTGAAGAATCACATAAAGTATTTCTCTATCTAGTTTTGATTTCTATTTAGCAGAGCATAGTGGTTCAATAGATCCCTTTTTATTGTTGAGATAGTAAAATATTGGGGATTTATTTTGACTTGATTTTTTACAAATGTATTCTCTGTTGTCTAAATATTATATGGATAAGGTTTTCGAATTTTTCCGAACTCTCTTTTTTATTTAGCTCTAAACACTAAAGTTTTAACCATGTTCATCTGCATATAATTTCAACAGCCACCTATATATAGTTTCAGGATTTAATATTGCTAAAAATAAAGAATACCCAAGTATTATGTAACCCTATAATTCAGCTATATAAGATAATGTATACTAATGATTGATTATACAAATTGTTTTCTTATTTGCAATTTATTTATACATTTTTACGAGATTAATTTCAGCTAAGCTTTATTCATTACTAAAGTATAGTTGCTATTTCCATTCTGTGGTTTTTAAAGATGAATGAATTAATTTCACTTTTTAAAATTTCTTTTCCAAGTGTAAGCAGATTTTTTTGAAAGAATTGAGCTCTATTTGCTATTTTCTATAATTTTAGAAACAAAACTCTTTTAGAAAATGGGCAGAAATAAAAAAAATGTGTTAACTGAATTTAAAAAATGTCGACTGGAATCTACTGGGTTTTAAAAACTTTTTACCTAAAGAAAAAAAAATTAATGACTGAGTTCTCAAAACTACATTGCATGAATTATTCAGCTCTGTTATCCAAAACTGTTGCAAAGTTCTCAAAATAAATGTAATGAAATATTTTAAAAATATTTTTATTTCCCAGTTAATTGAATAAATCAAATAATTTGCATTATTTTTATTTGTTGCATATAAAATCGTATTATATCGTATTGCTATATTAGAAGTAGTCTGAAAAAGGTTTAACAGCAATTAATTGTGGGATGCTCAAAACGTAGCTTTAAATATTGAACTGGAAAAAAATAAAACACTTTAATGGTTATCATGTAATTTTTTTTATTTCATAAACAGCACAATCAATTACTGTCAGGTTTATGTCGCTTTTAGTTGGTAATAAAGCCATCAATGTCTAATGGCTTAGCTTGACAAGTTTATTCCATCTCGAAAGATGAGAGAAAAGCAAACTAGCAAAAGGTGAAAAGTACTGAAATTCAGTTGCTCATGAAGTTAAGTTAGTTTTCCATCTGTAGATTCTCATATAATGTGTCAAGATGTATATGCTATAACAAAAATGTCAATACGTAAGGGAAGTTAAATTTACTATTGAGTCTCTTTTGTATTTTTTTAACTTATTTTAAATCTCTTTGGGATTTCAGCAAGGTTGTTAAGAAGAAAAGAAACTGTTATAAAGAATAATAATATTTAGAATTGCATTAGAAAAAAGTGAATGCATAAAAGATATATAAAAATCATTTGAATGAATTATTCAACTAAGAAAAAAAATAAACATAGCAAAATTTAAGATGCATATATAATGCAATATCCAAATAATTTTTCTTTATAGAATAATTTTTATCTCGATAAAAAACTAAAGAAAGATATATATGTATATGTGATTAACTGTTTAAAAAAGAAATGATATAAAATATTTATCTTTCTGAACTTTTGCATAAATTATATCCAAAAACACATATGAAACAAAATATATAAGTCTTGTACTCCCTTTTTTAACTTTAGAAAATTTCTTTGCTTAGGTTTTTCAAAAAAAAATCTTATTATTCCCATGCTGTAGACTTTTGTATTCTAAAATCCTATAAAAGTACTTTATTATCTTAGAGTATCATTACCAAATAATTAGCTAGTTTAATTATATTTTAATGCACTGCGAGGACTCCACCTGGTAATGAATTTGGTAATTTTCAAGGTGCAAAAATATTTATGACCATGAGTTATGAGTTTTTCAAAAAAAGTAGATAATGAAGATAAAAGTAAATAATTACTTCTTTTTTTAAGTACTCCAATAAATGTATCATAATATTTTTCATTGTCTTTTTTAAATGTTTGGATAGATTCAACAGGCTTTATTTCCACCGCCGTCACTTTATTTATATAATTAAAAGAACAAAAAAAACTATTTTTCTGACATTAATTTTTTTCTTTGACAATTGAAAGCTGTCATAAAGTGAAAAATGGACTTGAAAGTACTTCATTTTTTCAAAAAAAAATCTGTAACTATTAATTCATAGATTGAAAGTGCCTATAAATTTTGCAAATCACCAATTATCTCGTTTAATACATATTTAAGATCTAATTCGAAAACTGCTTTTGGATTACATTTTTTAGAGAATGTTACTAAAAAATCATTTGTTTTTGAGCAAAATTTATTGAAAACACAGATAAAATTTTTATAATATATTCTAATAGGTCGTTAAAAATGTTTTGTTAAACGGAACGTGTGTGTGTGACTTTTTGTGAAAAAAAAGTGTAAAGTATTTTTTAAATCTATCTAATGAATTTTTACAAAAACGCTCAAGATGTGAATTTCTTAGTTCATGACCTAAGAATTAGGTTGTATCTCTAATCTTTAAATGTTGATTTTATTCATAAAAAATATAATTAAAACAAATGCAAAATATTTTTAACGAATGTACTTTTTATTCTAAAGTTCAGAATTTATGGAAAATATTCAGAAATTTTTCTACCAAATTCAACAACAAAAAATTGATTTTGATATTTATGAAATTAGAAAATTAAGATAATGCCAAATTTTGAATTTAAACTAACATAAAATTAACGTGATAATGATTAAAAAAAGCTTTAATATGTAAACTATTTAAAATGAAAAAATTCTTTTAAAATGGTTTTATGAAGAAAACTTTTCCAATAATTGAGTAAGAAACTATTCCATATTTCCAATAAATGAACAACAAAAATTCTATACCTCTCCAAATATATATTTATTCATCTTTTCAAGTATATATTTTCTTCGTATAGAATGTGTTGGACAAAATATTTCAAAATTTACTTCAATTTAATTGTTGCATGTTGAACTTCCCCAGTCAAAAATAATATCCAGATAAAGATCGTATAATAATGCTACAAGATTAACATAAAAATGAATCTTTGGAATTTAAAAAAATTACCAACTTTGCTAAAATCAGTAATTATAAAGTTTATCTAAAATACCCCCTTATATAAGTTAAAGTAAATGAGCAAAAGTTCTGAAACAACCATTATACAAATCCTAAATCCCGGTTTCTGCAGATAAAAGTCTAATTTTCAGACTATCAAGTTCTTGGAAACGCAGAAAAATTCTAATGAATTACGCTTCCGTGATGAGCAGATTTCTTTTTCTTTTGCTCTTAAAATTCTTAAGAATACTGTTGAAGGTGCTTGTAGTTGTTATGTGATTAAAGGTTTTATATTGGTGGTTGCACAGACTTTTCTATATTTATAGAAAGTGCCATTTTTTTCAGGTAATACTCTTCAATGCTTACTCTTTCTTTTTCTTTGTTTCATATTGTGTTTCAGAAAGAGAATGTATCACAACAATAAATAATCTCAGCACTATTAAAGTTGTTATGCTCATTTATCATAGAATGTTGTCAAAAAGGATAAGAACTAGTGATATTTTTTGGGTTCTCTATAATCTGGGAAGTTTTAATTCGTGGACAAATATTAGTTTGTTTTGAAGTCAGAAAAAAAAAAGAAAATTGTTATGACTTTTGCGAATGGACATCCATCATATGAAAAATTTGAGATAGTTGATGCCAAAGTGCTTTTTTGGAAAAATACACCTGTGAACAATTTGTTTTCTTTAAATGTACAGAAAATCAATATTTCTTCCTGTTTGTTGTAATATGTTAAATATTTAAATAAGAGAGTGAATTTTGTTATTTAACCATTTTAATTTAATAGATATGCATTATTAAATACATGCAATAGGGCAAATAGAAATAAAATTATGTACAAATATTGTATCTGTATCTACTGCTTATAAAATATCATGAATGTTTTTATTGTAAATCTTGACAAAAAAATTCATCTTATTAAAGTTCACTGATGCTCATAAAATAAATGATAAATTTTTATGCCTAAAATTAAATTATGATTGATCGAATGATACTGGCATAATAACGAAAATTATTTTTAATAACTGGTTGATTAATGTATAAATTTATTTAAATATATGACAGTCATCTAATTTGTACTAAAGAATATTAAATGAATTAGGATAGGGCTATGAAAGGCCTTGAACAATTGTTAGGTTCATAATTTTTATTTAAATAAGAAATCATAGGAACTAAATATTCCTGTTGATTCCTATACCAGTGTAAATTATAAAGATAAATAAGAAAAACAATAACAATTCATTTAGTTATTATAGTTATGATTTCAGAGTGATCAAAAGCTTTATTAGAGAATTGTGAAAATTACATTATGAACTTAAGAAAGAAAATTGTTATATTTCTGGTCATCAGTCTATGTTTTCTTTATAAAAGCATGTTTACAGAGATTGCTATATTTAAATACAAATCTTTAAATTCAGAAAAAAAAATGTCAGGTTTTTTCGTTGTTGTTGTTATTTGCTTATTGTAAATATAATAAAATTCGAAATAATTGTAGTTCTCTAAATATATAATATATAAAAATTCAGTCACAATATGTATTGAAAATCTTTCATTTACTATTAATATGATTACATGGAGATATTTATCAAGAAATTTATCATTAAGATTACTTATTTCTTGGAATCATTGTTGCTCCATTGTTTCTATATGTTTAAGAAAAATTTCATTCGTTTCACCGAGCACAGCTATTTGAAAGGTAGGAAGCGTTAACCTTACTCAATAATAAATAACAGATGAAATTCTTTTAGACTATGTACGTGCTAGTAAAATCTCGAGTTCTACTTCAAAGTTCTCGTTCCTCTGAATAGACAAAAAGTTCTAATGCAACAACTTCTCGTGACGAGAAACAATTTTCTTTGCACCGCCTGAAATTCTTTTTTGCGGTGTTTGTAGTACTTAAGTGATAATGGGTTTTTGCTGAACTGCGGTTTCAGATATTTCTACTAGTCCAAAGAGTGTCATAATTTCGATTTTTTTTTTTTTTTTTGTTCTTTTTGTTAATGTTCCTCGCGCAAAATTTCATCGGTGTTTTAAATTATATTTCTGAGAGAAAGTGGAACAACAGACAATTGGGATTGTCATACTGTTTTGTAATGAAGGATTATCATGAGATGAAAGAGGGGTAAAAAAGGAATAAAGTATGGACAAATGGTCAGGAAAATATTAACTTCATATAAATAAATAAAAAATGCCTTGTAGATTTCAATGCTTACCACAGAAAAGTACTTTAAAATTTCGATATATAGAACTCACATCAGTTGAATTTTTTAATTAATAAATAAAATACATTTTTTTATTTCGCGAAAATAACTAATGTTTGTATTATTTTTCAGTCCATTGAAGTAACATAAGAATTTTATAGGAATACAGTTTTTTAAGCATATGAAATGCAAATATTAATAATTCCAATAAGGTTTATGCTTTATAATGGAAATACAGAATCTATATTTGACAACTGAATGTTCATGAATACAATAATTTAAAAACTCCCCAATGCATTTTGGGATATAATTTTAAAAATCTTGAAAATTTTTTCACACATTAGGAGAAGCTAGATTCTCCTATTGATTCATATTTAAAAGGCGTACATTAATTAAATAAAGGCGTTGGCAACGTGAGCATAAATGAATTTACGAAATTGATGAATTTAGTAATAGCATTAGGATAACAGAATTAAGTATTAAATTGCATGCGCATTCACGGATGTCGCTTAGTATTCATGTCAGGTGAATCCTTATAATTATGTTATTTTATCTTTAAATCAATTATTCCTATTAGTTTTTATTTCTGTCTTCTTAATTATGTTATTTTATCTTTAAATCTATTATTCTTATTAGTTTTTATTCCTATCTTCTTAATTATGTTACATTACTAAATAATAAGTAATATTCTACACTTTCGGGTATAGATATGTTCAAAATTCTGATGCATCGCTAATTTAATTTTTCTTCATTCTCAGTCATTTATTTCCACCCAATCCTTTTACAGAAGAATCAATGTGTCATAAAACTTAAACTCCTATTTTCCATTACCTAAGTTTTAAAAATATTCGAGAAAAATTTGCATTTGTTTATGGAATAGTTAAGTATATTATTATGTAAGTTTTGGAAAACAAATATGGAAAACACAATACATTAAATAATTCTGAATGAATTATAAAAGATATTTTAAATTTCTATTGCAAACATTTTAAGAAAATACATTTTTGAAAAAAAAATTCATGAATATTTAAGTTGTCTACTCTAAACGTTATTTGCAACAAAAAATCTATTTTCAAGACAGAATTAATAAAAAATGAGTGCTTTAAAAGACTTTTGTGGAATGGCGATATTCTTTCAGTTTCTTTTGAACAGAATTTTTTCACTCTTGATAATTATTTGCATTTTGAAAGACATAAAATTTCATATTTTACTTTTTTACAGTTATCTTAGAGAAAAGTACGTTTAATTAAAACTAATTTTAGGATTTAAAAGTTTCAATTATAATTTTTCTCATAGGGTCTCGCATGTTACTAAATGTCAATTTCTTTTTTTATAAAGTTTTTAATGTGAAATAGTATAATGAAGGGAGATATATTGAAAGAGAATAGGACTATGGAAAGTTATAGCTCTCAGTTTGTGGGGTGAAAAATCAACAGTTTCCGGATATAGATTTATCTGTTGTTATGTGCATAACTGTTGTAAAATTTAAATAGTATTCGTTACCTTAATTATCTTAGAAGTACTGAAATTATTAAGTAAGCAGTCATACTTTTGAGATATGATCTTCTATCATCTAATCACTTTAGCCTCTGCTTTGATTCTCAGAGTAAGAATCAAACTCGTCATATCTTTGAAAGGCACTGAATTACTGTTTATGCGTACGCGAAAAACAGGAGAATATCATCAAATGGTTGAAATCAAAAAACAATTTTACTGCAATATAGTAAAGGAAATAATCTACCAATAACATTCACTTTTTATTATTCTCTATAAACACTTCATTAATTGGTATCCCAATGTGTGATGAATATGTTCTTCTCATTATGAACATGAATCTTCCTAGTAAAAATGAATCGAATGGCATTATGGCACTATTAAAAATACAAATGCGTTGTTCATCTACCTTATTTTTTTTTGTGATACTGTAATTTAACTTCATTATTCAGCTTGTAAACTACGTGGATATTAAAAAAATCCTTATTTCTTTAAACAAAGAACTGGTGGTAAGGTATAGACTTTGTAACTGAGGGACTTCAAGTTCAAGACCCAGTTATATCAAAAATCCTTCGTGTAAACGGATTTGGTGCACGTTAACTCCATCAGAGACAAACATCCAGTTGGTGGTGTAGTGTGTAAATTTGGAGAGGTGTTGTCCTCGTCATTTCACCATGGTTCAAAATTACGTGGTCCACCCACAAAATAGTTCTAGTGTTGCTTTAAAACGAGATAATGTATCTAAATTAAACTTTATACTTTTATTGTCAAAATTAAAAGAAAAAATCCCGCGATCAAATAGTTGAAGAAACATTGAAAAATTCGAGCTTCATTACACAACGTAGTCTATTGTTAAAACTTCGGTGGAAACAATTAACAAAATTAGGCAAACATTCTCAATGTTATTAAATAAATACCTTTAAAACTTTTTTTTAATTTTGTAGCAGTGTGAAATCTATTTATGTGCAAATTTTTTGTAAGTTATGGCATCCATAAATAAACGCCAAAATCCAGAGTCTTTTTTAATTAATTTTTTACAAAACAAAAAAAAATCTCTTTAAGGAGCACATTTTTCCACTCCAAAGAGCTGAATGTAACAGCTATTGGTTAAATGTTCTTGCGCATTGAACATTAACTGACACAAACATTCATCTCTATTATTAGCTAATAAATGTATATTACCAGAATAAATCTTGTATACGCATAGTATGAATATGCATTAACATGAAAAGCTGAAATAATTGTACTTTTATTTCAAAGCGCAACATTGCATATACATTGTATATTAATGCAAATAATAAATAACTCAATATTTATACAATAATTACATTATGAGAACCTGTTCAATAACATGCACAATTAAACATAAAAAGAAGGCTCTATATGGGCCGTAAAGAAGGGCCGTAAGCTCTAACAACACAAATACCATCCAATCAAGTTCTCTACAAAAGGTAATTTCATGCTTACATTTTCTCAGCATTGTCATTTTAAATTGTTATCTTTAAGGCAAGCCTGATCATTAATTAAAATTAAATGTCATTGTAATCAACTTAGATTGATCTGGAATGCTTGATCATCTCGGAATTCTAGCTCTTCCCTCTTACTATCAATCATTAGTCGTCAACCATGCATACACGGAAAAGGGTTGAATTTCTGAGCTCATGTGAAGAGAACTTAGTTGATAATCTTATACACACCGTTTGTGACATCATTCGATGACTCGGTATTGTCCAAAGCTTGTTCTAAAAGCAGCTCGTTGATTCTCGGTGGGAAAACTAATTAATCCGTCGCAAATTGAGAAAAGGGTAAGAATGTGTCTTCTTGGTAAACATTAAACTCTTACATTTCAGTCCGGGGAGCTTTTAAATGGTTCTTAAGATTTACTGCTGTGAAATCACTAAACCATTTACTGTATTTCTACCAGTATTTGCCTTATCAATGAAAGTAGACCACCTGTTTTCCTCTTGCCAAAGAAAAAAATTATATAATACTTTTAGCATTCCTTAGTATTTTTAAGTAGATACGTAATACTCAGATGCAAAAGCAATTTCAAATGTGATAAAAAACAATTTTAGTTGAATAAATTTATGTAAAGAAATATCAGCATTAACATATTTATAGCTACACACATGCGCGCGTGCATGTGTAGCTACATCCAAGTATTCTGTAACATAACTCATATAAATAAAACAAAATTTTACAAGATTGTTTTTGCAAATAGTTTTCTTATTTGAAATTCATTTATGCCTTTTTTAAGAGATTAATTTCAGTTTTATTCATTTCTAAAACATAGTTACTATTGCCTTATGTTCCGTCTGTGTGTGGTGTGCGTCAGAGAGGGAGCGCACGTTTGTACATATGCGTATGTAACAATATGTAGACACAAAATAAAATTCAAGCAAAAAATATATAATAAAAATTGAAAATATACCAGAGTAAGAAGGGGTTCAGAATTCAAAATTTGCAACAAATAGTTTAGTAAAAGAAAATCATCATGTTATGGAGTCCCAAGTTATTTTCATCAATGTTGAAAGATGAAAGAGATTTACTATCATCTGCAGCTTAAGGTCAATAAATATAAACTAAGAAACATTGAAAAAGACCAGGCGGTAATTTTCTTCTTAAATAAAGAGCAGGATCTGGGGATAAGAGAATATAAAAGAGGGCAACTAAATAAAATTTTCATAAAAATGTTAACATTTCTTTCCAATAGAGTCAAAACGCACATTAACACTTTACACCACTTTAAAAAGAAAAAATAAAGTTTTATGCGATGACTATTTTCTCTATGTATTTTTTTATGTTTAATAATTTAAAAATTATAGTTTTAAAGGCATTTGAAGATAAATCTTTTCACTGTTTCAGTAAATGCGTCAATACATATGCGACCATAACAAATATATTTATTGCATTCACTTACTGATCTCAATAATTAACAATATATTAAATTTTAAAAAGGGGGTAAAATAAATAGCTTTAGCATTAAAATGTCATAATATTTGACTATTGACTAAAATGTTTTAAAGGGAATTTTAATTATTGCAATACTGTTTTAATATGATTTATGATTTCATTTCCTGTATGATTATTTTTTGTCAATTTTCACGTAGATACAATAATGAATTCTAGCAACTACTCTCAACTTCAAATAGCATCGATCAAAATCCCACGAAAAAAAGTAAGATATTTAGGTTACAAATAGCTAAGACTATTTCATAACAATAATAATGAAATGAAAATGTGCATTTTTTTAGCTTTAGAAATAAAAGGAAGTGTTACCAAAATCTACAATTTACTTAAGAGATATCTCTGGGAAAGTTTCAAACAAAGAAAAGCATATATATACTTTATTTGCAGAAAAGGGTTGAATTTAGTATACGTCTTTCTAAAACTGACTATGACACTAAATTGAAATCGTTTCCTTTAGTGAAAAGTTCAAACAAGAAGGACTATTAAAACAGAATAGAATGTTTATTTAAGAATTCATTTTATTGAAATGTCTTTAAAAATTTCAGTATCTACATGGAAAAATACTTCTAAAATTTTTGAATGTAATGTTAAAATAATAATGATATCGTTAAGAACTTTATCAAGTTTTAGTGAAATATAAAAAAATATATATTTAAAAAACATTATTATTATTACAGAGTAAATTAACTCCTTTTTATTTTAGAAGAATTATTTGGCCTAAAATTTTTTTAAAAAAAAGGAAAACGAAAATATTATTTTCTGAACGAGATAGAGAATAGATATTTCCATTTTTAAAAAACGGGTCACATATTCAATTTTTTTTCATACATGAAAAAGTAATTACAAAAAATATATATGATAATCTATAAAGGAATACTTCTTATCCTAATCCTAGAAGATGAACATATATAAAATTTAAGATTCTGTACAAGATTTATAGCAATGGAAATATTTCCTTCAATAGATTCTTGTTGCATCCATCTAGATTTAATGTTTTATATACTACCAAATTATTTCCTGTTTTTATATTTAAAAAATATGTTGGAATTTTACTATAGCTTGCTTTGCACTGAAATTCCTGTCACACATAGGAAAGTACTTTTTGCATTCTATTCTACAATGGAATTTATAAATTCTGAAGTAAATAAAATTTATCAAAACTTTTATGAATAATGATGCACCAAAATAATTTTCAAAATATTAATAAAAAGGTTTTTTATAGTATTGGTAACAATTGTTTTCATAGAGAAATGTCGATTTTACAGAATAATTTATTAGAAACATCTGTAGGTGACAGTTTATAATGACTAAAAGGTTTTTTGAAGCCTGATATGAGAAATAGGCTTCTTATAGATTATTTATGCACCACCAGAAAAGGATAGCTTAAGCACAAAAATACTTTATCCATATTATATATTATATTTTGAATTCAAAAATTTAATAAATTGTCATTTTTTTCTTTCTCACTCTACCAACCAATGTTGTTAGAAATTTTCTAAACAATTCTGTTTTTATTTATATTAACTTCTACTTATTTTATTCTAAATTGATACTGCTTTCTTGAAAAAACATTTAAACCACGATAATGTCTTGCAGATAATTTAAGAATATCTATAAAGAATCGCATTAAAATTAAATCGCATTAATTTAAAATCCACTCAATCTTGCATAGTATGAAATATAATAACACCTCGCCTAATGTCACATAGTTTAATTTAATTATATTGTTTACCGGGAAAAGCACAAAGCAGCAATTTTATACTATAAGCTATTAAAATGGCTATCCGAAACAGGATCCTTAGGATGTGCTTTCTAATAAAAAGGAAGAGATAGAAAGTTAAATCACTGACTTTCAGCTCTTAAATGAAAATGCATTAATCTCAAAGGAAAAGTTGATATTCTACGTAAACATTTCGTTTCAATTATCAAAGAGTTAAGCCATTTTTTGAAAACAGTTACGAGTGCTCATTCTACTTTCTTATATTTTTCGAGAATCAATTGTCAGAAAATAAATTTTTCTTTATTCTAAGATATAATTTCAGCCATCTTTTCTTTCATTTTTTAATCTTTTATTTATTATTGATTTTTATTATTATTATTTTATTTGTTATTTATTTATTTCATTACTTTATTTGTTATTTATTTATTTCGTTATTTTATTTGTTATATATTTATTTCATCATTTTATTTGTTATTTTTTTCTTTTATTATTTTATTTCTTATTTATTTGCTTATTTATTTTGAAAATTTATCATTGTGGCATTCTTTGAAGTTATCGAATAACTCATTTATTAGAAAATTTCTCTTTGTCTTTCAAATTCTGACTAGCAGAAAAGTATTATCGGTTTCTTCAATGGTCTTATTTCTTTTACTATAATTTTTCAAAACTTGTTGTAGATATGAATCTGAAATTTTTACCAGCTATTTCTTTTTATGTAACAGATTCTGCCACAGAATTTCAAAAATTTGACTCAAAAAATCATTCTCCCAAATTAGCATAGTATTTTAAATTTAATTCTATGTAATTAAACTGTCATTACTTTTTATAATATTTTTAATAGCTATAAATTTCAATAACAATGCAAATTTTCATTCACATTTTTTACAATTTTTAAATAAAATCCAAATTAACATATTATTTAAACATAATATAATGCAAAAATGAACATTAAATTTGTACTAGCTCTTCCCTATTGTACAAAAGATACTGCTTTGAAATTTCAAAATTTTCTCTAGCATTAAAAAAATAATAAATTATTTTATTATAAAATAAAAATATATTATATTTATTATATATCTCCCAAATTATTTAATATTATTACTTCCAAGTTATTTGAAATTTACTTTTATCTAATTTAATTGTTATTGTTCTTTATGTCTTTGAATAAATATTTTTAATACCTTTATTTTTCAACAGCAATACAAATTGTCGTTAAAATTTTTAAAAGTTAAGAAAGATCAAATTGGCATATTATTTAAACTTTATGTAAGAAGAATCATTCTGGGAGACATATATTTGATAAAATGTTGGAACTTCCTTAAATGTTAACATTCAACTTCCGAATTTTACTTTCGGTTTGGCTTCAAGAGAAATTGATATGTAAAAAAATCACATATCTCGAATTTTATTGGGATGTTGAATAAATTCTCCCTGTTTTCCAATAAATGGCATTGCAAGAATTGATTGCTTTAGGTCACGATAGTGACACATCTATTCACAAGAGCTATACTATAAGCAATCTTGAAATTCAATGTATGTCGCAGAAGTGCAAACAACTTTATTTTTCATTGCGTTAAATATGTTAAACTTCGTACCAAAAAAAGGTGTATTTGTGGGATTTTTAATGCACTATTTTATTTTAAAAAATTCTACATTTGAAGCTCATAGAATTCTTGTTGAGACTTATTACGACAATACTCAGTCTAAAACAATTTGTAGCGATTGTTTTAAATGCTTTAAAAAATAATTATTTTTATCTTGAAGATAAATTACACTCTGGCAAACCGAAAAAGTTTGAAGACGAAAAATTGGGAACATTACTTCATGAAAATTAATGTCAAACGACAGCTAACCTTGCAGAATCATTAGAAGTTAATCACACAACAGTTTCGAAATATTTGAAAGCATCAGGAAAGATTCATAAGCAAGGTCATTGGTTGTTGCACTAGTTGAAAACGAGAAACGTCGAACAGCGTCTTTTCACGTGCGAGCAGCCACTTGAACAACAGAAAAGGAAAGGATTTTTGCATTGTACTGAAACTGACGATGAAAATCGTGGGTTAAACCAGTCATGTATAACACCTTCAGCAAAGCCGAATATCCATGGTTCCAAGCTTTTGTTCTGCATTTGATGGTATCAGCTGGGTATAGTTTATTAAGAGCTGCCATTGCTGAAACCATCACAGGAGATCTCTGCATACTATAATTGGATAGATTAAGCCGAGTATTGAAGGAAAAATTGCCGCTATACGAGCAAAGACAAAACAAGATCATTTCCCGAATGATAATGGTCGGCTACGGGTTGAAAACTCTGTAAAACCCTGCTTGGAAACTCTTAAGTAGGAAATCCTAACCCATCCACTGTATTCACCAGACGTGGTCCCTTCCGACTACCGCTTATTCCAGTTAATGACACATGGCCTGGCTTAGCAATACTTTTGTTCTGTTCCAAAAAACTGTCGACTATTGGATAGCCTCAAATGATGTGTCGTTTTTTCGACGTGGAATTCAAATGCTGCCAGGAGGATGGAGGAAAGTAGTGGCTAGCAATGGTTAATACTTTCGGTAACAGGTTTTTTAAAGATTTTTCTTTAATAAATCCTAAATTGTGACAAAAAAGGGGATTATTCAACACCTCAATATATATCGTAGAATTCAAACAAGCATATATTTGGAAATCTAAATAAAGGGTTTTAAAATAACACAGTGAAAAATTAAGAATTTTCACAAAAAGCTGCCTTTTAAAAGTAACAGATTTCTATTCAAACTTCTAAACCTTGTGCTGAAACGTACACCTCTCAAACATCTCCTATTTCCTTATTCAGAACATGTCCTGCCTCAGTCTTAAAGACCTGTTTCAAATAGAAAGCTGAACAACTTAAGCCAATAAAATTGTACTCGTGCATTTTTTCACTTTCTGCTACTTTTAATAACAATTCAGCTAGACTGCAGTGATCCGTGACAATATATAAGTATATATGATAGGCAATATATTTCTATAGCAAAAGTGAATAGTGGCACACGAGTTGGAATTGGAAACTAGATTCATTTCTTCTTTATTAATTGCATTGCCAAACTGAAGAATTTTCAGAGGACCACAAGTTCGAGATTTGCTTGTAGTACAACAAATGTAACTTATAACTAGCAATTTGCTGATAAGACCATATCAACTAATCAGTTTTCATATAAGTCGCAAAACTAAGATAGAACCCTTGACTTTCTTTTAGTAGTTTCCCATTTTTAGACACACCTTAATTTAATAAGCAGTCAAATATAAAGCAAACTGGTCAATAAAGATCCCAATAAAATAATAAAATAAAAATCCATATATATTAATATGAAAATTTCTACGAGCACTATTCCTTATATTTCATCTTGTTAAGCATACTTTTTTTCAATATTTCCAGGATTGTTTCATAACTAAATGCAGTTTCATATGCCATTTTATGTCCAATTTTAGTAAACAAGCATACACTATTATCAATACATATCTATATTCATAATTATATTGAAAAATAACAATACTCCATCTGATCCTTTCTTTTTCCAAGACTTTAACGTATCATCAAAGTGTAAACTATTCGTTGAATTATTTCGATTCAACAACTGAATATTATTTCTTACATATGCCATTTTAAATATTTCTTGAAATATTTGTAACAGAAAATTCTTTTTATACTCAGAATACGATGAAATTACAGAAATTCCATTTGCATAATTTGATTTTTTTTTTCCTAACACAGGTATTCAATATCATGCATAAAATATTAGAGAAAGGCAAAACAATGAATTACCACTAAATTGAAAATAAAATGTTTCTGAAGTACCTTGTCTGAGAACATTTTCCATCTCTGACTTTTTAAGGTTTCCGGTATCATTGTATTCAAAGAAAAATCCTCCAATGAACTCTCCACCAAATCAAAACAAACGTTTCCTTTCTCACATAAAGATGCATTTTTATGCTCGTGCATTTCTTTTGCTCTAATCTGAATTCAAAAGACTAAACCTTCATCAAAAGAAAAGCACTTGACCAATCTTATCAAACGGTCATTTGGCGATATAAACAGTTTCATTATTTCTGAAATGAAAGCAACCAAACAAATAATGACTCTTATTTTGGACTGCTTTTTTTTACATAAATGAGCATTAATCAATATGAAAATACCTTAAATCCTTACGTTCATATTTACCAAAGATGACACCTCCAGTGATGCATCGTCGTATTTAACAACGCCTCTAAATTAAGATTGCTTAAGCTATTTCGTTCCTGTAAAAGAGAAACGTTTATCAAAAGAGCTTAGAAGATACATTTATTTAATTTAGGAAAGAAAAATTTTTGCATTGGATTGTAGGGGAACGAATGAATAAAATACATTTTCGAAAAGAATTCATTCTATGATGTTCCCAAAGCACAGCCATTATTCTGAATGGCTTCTTAAAAGCGTCTTTAAAAATACCACTTTTGTACATCTGCATCTAAAAAGGGATTTTACACTTATGGAATGCATTAATCTGATTTCCCTTGTGACATTTTGGGATATTTAAATTTTTTTTTACTTTGCCTTTCACCTTACGGTTGTCGACGTGCTTTCCCGATAGCCGGATGTAGAAATCTCCACATAATGTAGAATTCTGTCAAATTTCTTAAATTTGTCATTCGCTTCGCTTGGCTACTTCACATTGGTGACATTTGTTGGTCTCATTGGTGTTGACATTTCACATTGGTTAATACCCAAATAGAATATTCAGTCATAATAATCTCTTAACCTCTTAGCTTAGGGAAGAGAAAAATTAAGCTCTTTTAACTTGCCACTTAAAAGAGCTTAAATATCTTTTAAATGGCAGATTTTTGAATTTTTTTGTTTTGTATAAATATTTCAATTCTCCTATTAATTTTAACCTATCATAAATTTTCCTAGTTTTGTAAGTCTATTTTATAAAATAAATTCTGCCTACAGAAAGGCATTTGCTCCTAGCACCGAAAATGTACACATATTACTTCATTTCATATCTTTCGTATCTTTATAAATATGAGAACCACTTATTGCACTCTTCATCCGACCATTGTAAAAATCTCATAGAATAATACTGAAATTTCTCTAGTAGAATTTCAAAAGGATTGCTCATAAGTATGCAGGTTGTCATTCGAAACATAAATAGATTAATATTATTTTAATGAAACGTTCCTGAAATTTCTGAAGAATCCAATTAATAACCTTGAATAGCATTTGTTTACTTCTACATAGCGTAAAGTAAATTACAATTTTTACTAGAAGAACTAAGGCCCAAAACAATAAATATTATTACTTGAAAGTGTTGTAAATACAAACAGTGAGCACTCACTAATTTCATCATGATACACTGATGGAAAAAAAATCCCAACGCCAAGAAAAAATTATTGTACAGTAATGAAATTTTAGGAATATATTTGTCTAGGTAACATATTTAATTGATTACAGTTTCAAGATCACAGGTAGAGCCATTGGCGAGAAGAGACATTTCAAATGTGAAATGTTGGTACATTAGTAACGAGTGTAACCCCCAGAATTTCGAATGCAAGCATGGAAACGTGCATGCATTGTGTCGTACAGGTGTCGGATATCAGTTTGTGGGATGGAGTTCCATGCCTGTTACACTTGGGTGGTCAATGCAGGGACGGTTAATGCTGGTTGTGGATGACGCTGGAGTTGTCGTCCAATGATGTCCCATACGTGCTCGATTGGAGAAAGATCTGGTGATCTAGCAGGTCAAAGCAACATGTCGACACTCTGTAGAGCATGTTGGGTTACAACAGCGGTATGAGAGCAAGCTTTATCCTGTTGGAAAACACCCCCTTGAATGCTGTTCATGAATGGCAGCACAACAGGTTTTATCACTAGACTGACGTACAAATTTGCAGTCAGGGTGCGTGGGATAACCACGAGAGTGCTCCTGCTGTCATACGAAATTGCTCCCCAAACCATAACTCCAGGAGTAGGCCCTGTGTGTCTAGGCCACAGACAGGTCACTAGCAGGCGTTCATCTGGCTTCCTTCTAACCAACAAACGGCTATCACTGCGACCAAGGCAGAACCGGCTTTCATCAGAAAACACAACAGATCTCCACTCCGTCCTCTAGTGAGCTCTAGCTTAACACCACTCACGTCGCAAACGGTAGTGGTTTGGAGTCAGTGGAATGCACTGTACAGGGCGTCTAGATCGGAGCTGTCCTTGAAGTAACCGATTTGTAACAGTTCGTTGTGTCACTATGTTGCCAACTGCAGCTCGAATTTCAGCTGCAGACGCAGTTCGATTAGCCACAGCCATACGCCGAATACGACGGTCTTCCCTCTCAGTAGTACCATGTGGCCACCCGGAACCTGGTCTTCTTAAGGCAGTACCTTCCTTCGACCACTGCTGCCAATACTCATGCACAGTGGATACATTCCTGTCAAGTCTTTCAGCAATATCGCGGAAAGAAAACCCACCTTCTCGTAGCCCTACAACACGACCTCTTTCAAACTCAGTGAGCTGTTAATAATGGCTTCTTCGTCTTCTCAGAGGCATCCTTGACTAACATTAACCTACTACGTCAAATCTCAACTGTAAATAACGATCACGAACCTTATAGCGCTTATTTAAAGCAAACCTCATTTGCATGTTCATAGTGTCGCTACTAGCGCCACACTTACGCGCGTAGCTCGAAATTTAATTCGACGTCGTCTTTCAGATGTATAAACACGCCTACCAAATTTCGTTTATCTAACACAGCTCCTTCCTAGTGTTGGGATTTTTTTTCCATCAGTGTATTTTCTTTTTGTAATCATTGTGCTCCAGAATTTTTCACTAGCATAAAATGAATAACTTCAGTACGGAGAAAGAAATTTGGCATCAAAAATTTTTTAATGATTTTATTTAATTTAACAAAAAACGTTCCTTTTCTAATATAAAATGTATTTATTTACAACTTCATTTTTTTAACTACAAAATCCTGAAAAAAGGGAAAATATAATTTGTATTCGACATACAAAAAGGAAAGGAAAAATTTAAAAATGAAAGGAAGACCGATTCATAATGTAAATAATTTCAACAAAAATGCAGATCCTTACATGCGGTGCCTAGAAATTAGACTTTCTAATATAAAATCAGAGTATTTTTTTACTGAATATAGGAAATATTTTTAAAATTAGCATATTACATAATGAAATACCCAAATTTAGTCTACAAAGTACTTTTTAAAAAACTCATAACGTTTAAATCAGTTACTGGAGCTAAGAGACAAAGTCTGTAAATGTTAAATACGTAATTTCTTTTACTAGAGCATGAAAACTTTACATTATTTTACAAGAAAGTGAAGTTCAAAAAATATGCGATTTCTTTTCCTAGAATTAAAATTCTAAATTAATTTCAACGAAAAAGAATGAAAAATAAATATTTAAATATATTATTTTTCCTATAATTCTTCTTTTTTCAACATATGCTTAAACATTTAAAATCTCTTTGCTTATTTAAAATCTCTTTTTTTAATCAAACTTTAGCATAAGAGTTTTAATATTAAAAAAAACATTAAAATTTTGATTTTGTTTTCAACTTATTTACAATATTCCTGAAAAACATGTTATTATAGTCATAATTGTTTTTAATTAAAACCTATAAGAAAAATTTTAATTGTAGAAAGGTAATTTTTACCTGGTGCATGTTCCAGCAAGACAAAAAAAGCTACAGATATTGTATTAGCATTTTTTTAATCAGCATTATTCAAAATATCATTACAACGTGCAATTTAAATTTAATATCATTTAAAATGCTTACTTTTTTATTTCTAATTGGAAACATATATATATTAGCTCCATAAAGAAAATTTTAAAAATTTATAATTTTTAATCTAATTTTGATTAGATTATTATTAATAAGAATTAATAATAATGTATTTTTTCTAATGAAGAGAATAAGAAAGATTAAGAATAAAAAGTAATATTATAGATAACAATTATTAACAAATTTAATAGGCAAATTATGCAAAAATTACTTGCAGAAACTGTTATGTTTAATCTATTTAAAATTAACTACTGCGCTAATTGAACTTTTAGAATCTAAATATTTAAAGTATATTAATTACCTGAAATTGTTTTCAGCCTTAATAAATTTGTTTAATTAGTTAATATTATTAATTACTGTAAATAACTATTATGAATAATTAATTATAATATGTTTGATCTCATTATTCGGTATTATATATCTCGATGTGTTTATCGATAATTTCTGATACTAATCGGTTGAATGTGCTTAATCAATGTTCATATTCGTTGATTCTTATTTACTCTGTCTGATTAATCACATTGGTTCTAACATACAATTTATTTATATTTGAATTACATGAAGATATACATTATGAAGATATAGTTTTTAAGCTTAGCTAATATGGTCATTTTTAAAATGTCTAAATTGAAAAGTCATTCAATTTTCTAGAGAGAATATTTATCTAGAATTAATTAATAAAATAGTAAAAATCTTTAAGCCCAAGCTTTAATTTTTGAATACTTGCTTTTATATTGGAAATTTTTGCTCAAGAAAAATCTTAGTAAACAGGAATTTTAATTAAAGAACTGAGAAAATATTCAATACTGAATGTTAATTTATTGAATATCATATTTTAAGTATTTTAGCAAATTATTTTTGGATGTTTATTATTTTTTATATTTTTTTCTCTTTTTAAAATGGACTTACCTTATTTTTAAAATTAAATTATTTATGCACCTTGCTTTTAAGAAATAAAGATGCCCAGCCAGATTTCACTGTTCTTTAGAAATATAGTAAGAGCTAGTTAAAACTATCGCCTTAAAAGCAAATATAATAGCTAATTGATGCTGCACTAAATACTAAACTCTCTTCTAAACTCTTAGAAAAAGACGATGAAATAAACAAGTTTTTTTTTTCGGAATACCGTAAGAAATTAAAGGAGGAAATAGATGAATAAAGAAAAATTATATAATCATATTGCGAAATGCACCTTTTCTTGACTTAGAAGATACTTTTTTCGTTATGTCCCATAATCTATACTTATAATAAAGCTCAATGTGTGTGTGTGTGTGTGTGTGTGTGTGCGTGTGTGTGTGTGTGTGTTGGCGCTCTACAGGCCAGACCGTTGGACCTACAGCTACCAAATTTGGTACATGTATACCTTGGAGGTCCGGAATGTGCACCTCGGAGCCCTTTTTTCGAATTTTTAATTAGAATTTGAGTTAATTAAAATTTAAACGAAATTTCGACGTTTCTTCGCTATAACTTTCGAAAATATTATTGCACAAGTATGATTTTTATATCAATTTAAAGATAAAAAAATTAGCTTTCTAACGGTATTAGTGCTTTTAATTTATAACGTAAGCTGCTATTTTTAAAGAATTTTTAAAGAAATATTTTAACCATGTTTTTATCACGTGACTGGATAAAATAAAAGAATGCCGGAAGTTCAAATAAAAAAAACTATCATCGCAAAATAAATCTAAAGAAATGCAACTTTCAGCACGTGACTGGATAAAATAAAAGAAATATAAAATGTGATATTTTCTTTAAAAAATAAATGCAAAGCAAAGGTTTCTACAATCGTTTGCAATATCTATATCATTAACTCAATAAAACTTCTTTGTTTACGGTAAACCTGATTGAATTTTGACAGGATATGCATTGAAATCCCGACTTAATGGCATATTTATGTAATCGTTTGCAATATCTGTATCATTAATTTAATATTTTTTCCCCTTTCTCGCTTTCTTTAAAAAAACATATTTAATATTTTGGCAACATCATCGAATTTTTTTTTAATATTTTGGAAGCATAACCGATGATTCAAACTGACTGATTTATAAAATTAAAGAATATTATTAGGAAAAGGTGTACTTTTAGAACTTTCCGTCCATCATCTTAAAGAAAATATTTATTTCAGGCCAATACATGCCCGGTATTACTTCAAGGCTAATGAATATGTGATTTAATTGAAAATTTTAGAACGCATTACTCATGGCGAACCAGCTGGTCGCCAAAGGCGGCTAGTTATTAATAAGCGACAAAGAAACTGTAAAATACGTATTTCTTAGCTTTATCTGTAATTCTATGTTTCAAAAAAGTAATTTTATGATAGATTTAATAGAGATATTTCATAGATAAACTAAATACTTTTTAGGGGAACTGGTATTGAAAATCGGAATTTCTATTTTGGCTATCATTTCATTTAACAAAAACCTCATTAATTTCTTTTTTTTATTTAAATATTACATCTTAAGATATATATATAAAATATATTATACAAGATACAGGATTATTATAAAACAAATGTTAAATAAGATAAAGAGGTAAATTTAAGTTATGAATCTTTATATTAGCGTTTATATAATATCTCAATCTGATGCATTTATAAAACAGAATAAAGTATTTCTATGTTTTTCCAATGAATGCATCTAATATCGCAATAATTTTTATAGCCTTATAACTGCTTATTAGCAAAAATTCGTGTCGTTTTATATTAAAATGAAACTTAGTCCTATTCATTCTAATTCAACAGCTAAATGTTGGTTTTTTAAAATTCAATACAAAGATTATAAAACATCAAAATAAAAGGATTCCCGTAATGACGATTTATTTCTTTGTGTTCACATAAGTATTACTAAAACTTTCAAAACACCATGCCTTCTTCAAAATAAAAGGAGTTATACTTTCATCTGTAATTCATTATGCCAATCAGACATTGCATAACGAATATGTTTGCCTGCTTTTGACTACTAAAGCATATACTAACTTTGAGTATATAAGCTTAATTCTTTTTCATATCAAAACTTTCTAGTAGGAAGAACTCATATGGAATATAAATTTGCCCTTAATTTCATTAGATTTTCAATGCAAAAATAGAAAGAAAATTGTCATTCGGGCCATAAAAATGTATTCAGATTACTGTACTGCTAAATATTACACTCGAATTTAAAGATGCATTCCAAGTTTAACAGAATCATATTTAGTAAGCAGTTTTGCTCATGTTCTCTTTTTGAAATTATTTTTGAGATAAAAGGAAGGAAGATTTATACACAAATGAAAAAATATAATAAAGTGTCCTCCTAAAACAGTGCTTATAAATAGAATATGGCAAGTTTCCGCTATACTGGTGCAAGATGTCGCCAATGTGATTGATGACTTAATTACGAAGTCGTCAAACAAAGCGAATGGCAAAACAAATACCGCTAATGAGAAAAAAAACGCGAACAAAATCGTTAAGAGAATAAGGTGAATTTGACAAATTTAAATGCTAAATTTGATGTAATTTTACATTTTTATCAACTTTTTATCGATTTTTCACTTTTAAGATTATTTGGAGATTTTTTGATGATTTTTTTCGCTGCGCCCGTATAAAGGTACAGAGAAAATTATATTTATATAACGGTTCAAAACAGTTATTATCTTCTAGATAAAACTCAGATTAATCATAGAAAGAATTGAACAAAATTCGAATATATAAGAATCTGAATTCATCAGCATGTCTTATAACTGAAATCTCAATAAATTAATTTATTTATAATTCTTTATTAATTAATTATAAATTGCTATATAGTTACTATTATTGTACTGTCATTCCTAAAACACTTCCAATTGTAAATCCTATCATAAAATTACATTATTATTTTTTAATGTAATAATTCCTTAAAACATTAATTTCAGAATTCTTGATTTTCTATTTTTTTATTATATTTGCATTAAAACGGATTTAATTTGATATTTTTCAACTAAATTTAATTGATCTTGCATGCATTGAATTAAATTAATTTTACTTGATATTTGCACTTTTACCTCAAACTTCTTTGGTTTATTTTTCTGATAGCACACTTTTTTTGGTTTATTCGTTTAAAAAAATCACTAATCGTATTTTAAACGTTCTTAAAAAGAATCTTAATGCATTTTCAAACCTATCAAAAATTTCTGATCAAAACTTTTTTTTTTGGTTCAAAAACCCTTTAGTTATTCAAAAATAGTAAAATATCATTATTCTATGATATTGCACATTTTTCTATGAAAAGAGCAAAAATTAAACACTTACGTGTATAATTTAGTTATAATATGTAATTTCTATTAGACTATAATTTTTTTGTCTATAAACAATAATGGTAGGACGGATAATTTAAATGAAGGAAAATTGCAAAAACACGCAAAGTAATCGATTGTACATTGTAGTCTTGTGTTTTGAATCATATCCTCTTATACCTATAATATCACTGTTCTCAGTTTCGTTAATAGTACCTTTTCCTTTTAATTTCAGGAAATGATTTGTGATATAGAGAGGTTTTTTTATGCTAAAGAAGATTTCAAATTTGATAAGATTGAAAACTGTTTTTATTGATCTTTTTATTCTGGCTCTTGTTTGGATAATTTGATTTGGGCCTTGTCATAAATAATTTCAGCATTCTTCTCCAATCCAAATGTTTTTTTTAAATTTACAATCCTTTTTATAATTTTTTCCTGTTAATTCTGCTGTCGTTCTTTGAACTACGGATTTTATTAGAACCTTTACTTTGAATTTCACTTTTTTTTATTTAAATTTACAAAAAAAATAATTTAAATAGTGATTTAGATTTTTGAAATATATTAACTTGTAGTTAATCATATGGTATTTCTAAATTTAATGATTTATAAAAGTCAATAAAACATAGAATACGTTGATGTACAACTAAAATGCTATACCAAAACTAAATTTTCTATTCCATAATATCAATTCTTTTATATTTTATAATTTTTTACTACAAGTAAAGTAAGATTTCGAATTTCTTCAAATTCTTACATATATATTAAATCTTTTGTTTGACGAACTATCTACTGTAATAAAATATGATACGAACAATATAAAATAATGGAAACCGCTAATTTTAGGTGACAGACATGCGAAACGGCAAGCAAATAATTATGTTGCTTAATCTTGCTTAGAATTTCTAAATTTTTTCCAGCATCTTTATATTCAAAGAAAAACAGCAAAATTTATTGAGCAGATTACCAGAATAACAGCTTCCTTTTTCATACACCGCTGATTTTTATGCTTATACAAGAATTATCTTTTTCTTCTGTTCACATTGGAAAACCATCTAAAATCGCTCTAAATGTCCAAAAGAGTAAATATCCTTCAAAAGAAAAGCACTTGATTAATCTGATCAAACCAGCATTAACGATATAAATATTTTCATTATTTTTCAAATGAAATGGGACGGATAAATAATGACTACCACTTCTAAAACCTTTTTTCGCATAAATTCCCATTAATCAAAGAAGCAATAACTTATATCCTTATGTTTGGATTACCATTTGCGACACCTAGAATAAATATACCAGTGCATTTAAAAACCCGTTTCCAAATTAAGGTTAGCCAAAGGATTTCGTAGCTCTGAGGGAGAAATGTTATTCAAAAGAGCTTAGGAGATACATTTGTTTAATTTAGGAAGGAAGTATTTTTACATTGGATTGCATGAATTTTGTAGGCAAATGGATGAATTGCATTTTAGGATGAAAATCGTTCTGAAATATTCTAAATCATGGCCATTATTTTGAATGGTTTAAGCACCTTTTAAAAATGCCATTTGCATATATATATGTGTCTGGAAAGGGACTTTACACATATGAAATGAATTATTCAGAAGCTTAGAGTGACTTTTGTTATGGTTTCAGCTTAAGCAAAAAATTTTGTGATACATCTGTAAGATGCTTCTATGTACATTTGGTAAATTTTCTAATCCATTTATTATCTATACGACTTAAATATTAGACAAGAATTTGCAAATTATATATCTTTTTCAATATTGAAAGGATAAAAAATTCATCTGGGTAAATTTTTTTGCTTTTTCTAATTAGGCTAATCATTTCTTGCAATGAAAATTTTGGCAGTTTTAAACATTTTCAGAATTGCTCCTTAATGAATTAAAGGCATGAAATTTTTTGAAAAATTCTGACCATAGACATATTTTAGGAAAAAATATCTCTCATATTTTTATGATAAAAAAACATTCAATTCTTATCTGAAAAAAATGATTTCTAAACAGTTATATTAAGAAAATCAATTATATTTACTTTTTTGTAATTTAATGGAGTTTTAATTTAACAACTTTTTTGTGAGTAGATTAATTGAATTTTAAATCAAGTTTCCCTCCTCTTAATCTCCGATATTTATTGAAGGATATCTAAGGCACATATTAGCATTTTGTAAAAGACGGGTCTACAAAAAAAATAATATTTGCCTCATGTTCAAATCAGCAATGCTTTAAAGAGAACATTCTAAAAAAAATTCACAAAGCACATTTATTTATAACAGGTGCTATTCCACCTTTTAATGTCCAAAATGAAAAAAGATAAAAATTTAAGCTGAAAATATCATATCAATGAAGATAGTAGGGAAATTTGTACATCATATCATATGTTTAACTAAATATTTTCATATTAATAGATACAAAAATATTTCTTAAGCAGAAAATGTAAAATTGGACAAAATTTTTCTTGTTCATTACTTTAAATTATTAATTTATTCAATCTTATTATTTTATTTCAATTTGGGTTATATTTATATATATCAGTTAAATATTCACAACATGTTATTGACATCAAATCCAAATTATGTGTCAGCCACTTTCATACTATCTCACAATCACAAGGGATATTTTTCTGGCCGTTTTAACTTTCTAGCTTATTTTCTTTTCCACATTCAACTTTCACGAATAAAATCAGATAAAAACAAAGGCAAAAAAAATTTAATTTAGAGTATTTACTAGCAGCCAATACTCCAGTCGGTAATAAAAAAGTTTACAATATTCGGTGACCCAGCAAAATGTTTTAATAAGAAATTATATGAAAAGAAAGCTATTATTTCTAATCATGTCGCATTAAATTATGGGAAGTTAAAATATCGTAGATTATTTCTAATTGCATTAAGTTATTGAGACATTATTTCAAAATATGAAGCAGTTATTAAATTATGGAAACTATAAATAGATTAAATGATCCCATAATATTACTAGATTGTATTTGCTTCTAGTAAACAAAGAGAATAATCAATGAATAAGATATAATCAAAAAATCTACTTTGATACTTTGACATCAAACTTAATCATTCCTTCTGGTCTAAAACTTCATTTATATATTTATGTGCTACGGCTTGGAACTACGATAATTCAGAAAATTTAGCAATTATATGGATGATATTTGAATCCAAGCTTTTGACTAAAATGATATATTTGCAACAGATCAAATAAAAGAACGTTTTTCTCTTAATCAGTATGCATGTCAACTGGATATTTAAGAAAGCAGCGAATTAATATATTTTCGCATGTGGTTTTATTACTGTAATTCTAAGTCTATATCGGATCTGGAGAATTAGATCTTTAAAAGAGTTGAAGGATTCATTTGATTTAACCAACATATGTATCCAATTTATTTATGTGTGAATGTGATTATTTAAATATATATAAGTACATTTTATTACATGATTTTTGGAATTAAATTGTTGATCGTTCGGATTTTATACCCAGCAGTTAGTAAACTGTTTATGCATATGTAAGCAAGGTATCTGTTGTTTGTTGTAACTTATGGCAGTTTACAAGTTCGCTGACAGAAACCTGTTAACGATTTAAGCCGAAATAAGTAGTCAGCAATATAGCTTCTTCTTTCTTCAGTAGCGCCAACAAGGGCAAAGAATAGGACTTCATTACATTTCATACTTCACATACACTTATACAATCCTTTTTTTACTAGGGATGGGGAGACATTCATACAACGCACAGATAGAACACAGAACAACCATGCCTCGACCGGAAGCCCAGATAACGGGGAAGACACGCTACCCTTATAACAGGATGCAGGCAAAATAATTCTAAAAGTAATTATCAAAATAACTGGATAAATATATGTTGTTTTGGTACTAGAACCATAAATTCAGGATCCAAATAACATGTTCATAATGCATACCCTATTCGTCTCAATGTATTTTGATTTTATTACCCTGTTCTATAAGTATGCGAGTTATTTAACACTTTCACTCGCTTGAATATATTGCAACCTCTATAAAAAAAATATCAGCATAGCTAGATTTTGATTTGAAGTGTCTCTACTGACATACATTTAGCCAATGAATGTATGATGAGTTATGCTGTGTATATTTTAAAGTGATCCCATAATTTTGATTGTTAATCTCATTATTTCAAAAGTAAAAATTACAAAGTCTGTTTATAAAAGATTCGACTCTCTATTCCCAAATAAAATAAGATTGGGATATCATGTATGCAACTTGATAATACAGTACTCTCTACAATGCTTGGCTACTTTCTATCTTCTTCATGAGCGTCTTCGTGAAATTTTAATTTGAACACTCTATATACTAAAAGCACTTTCTAATTTTAAACACTTGATATTTTGCTGTATCTTATGATGAGAATTCTAACTACAAACTTCCGACGTCGAAAATTGATGGTGATAAATATCCTGTTGGTTGCCACTCTTTTACACGTGAAATTCATACGGGGAATTCGAAGATAGCCATTTGTTTTTATGAATGTTCCGCGACACAATAGTCGTCAATTCAAAACTTCCATATGATTATAAGAGTTTTTTTCATCACTTTTAATATCTATACTTTTAAGATGATAAATGAACCTTAAGCTGTCAATGTATAGCGCCTATAATTCAAAACAGATGACACTATACAACTAGGTACTTTACCTTGTAGGTGAGAAAATGGCTCGAGTAGATTATGTTTTAGAGAATCACATCTTTTATTTCAAATGACGGGAGGGCAAAAGAAGAAATGTTATTGAAATTAAGACAAAAGTATCTCCTTTAGAGGTGTAAAAGTGTTGAAAGTTACAGAAAGTAGTGAAGGCTCGTACTTTTCCTACTTTCTGTGAGTTTAGAACAGATATTGAATATTAGATTTTAAAAATTATTAGTCTCAGTTACTCTTTTGGTTATAAATACCCCCCAATTTCAATCAAATTCTAATTGTAAAGTGGATTAGGCTATATTGAAATTTTGATGTTTATTAAAACGTGTTATTTTTTGATAAAGGTAATAAATTAAAAAATTATTTTTTCTAATTTTTTTATTATAATACGTATTATATGTAATTCCATGCAAGTTGAAAAGATTTTCATTTCTTTATTTCTAGTACCAATTCTTATAAAACTTATTTAAAATAATACTAATATGATGAAGTATATGATAAATCATATACTAAGATAAGGACTTTAACAATATATATGTTAATCAAATTATTAAAGAAGTAGCAGAATTCATCTCAGAAAACTTTCTGAAGATACTTTTTCGTCATTTAATAGGAATAAAACCTATTCTCATTTGCAAAATTATTAAAGTTTCTTAATAATGAATATAGAAGCATAATTCTGCTATATATCGAAAGTTTCTCGGGAAACAAATAATATTGAAAATAAATTCGCCATTAATTTAATAAGATATATATATGCATTGGTATTTTATCCAAAAGAAGAAAAAAATAGTTCCTGAAAATTTTGTTCCGCTATATATAGTTAGATATAATGAGGCACTACAATTTTTGCCCAGAATCCATATTCTGCAAGCAATTTTGCTCACATTCTATTTCTGAAATGACACAAAAAGAAGTGTATATTTGCATACGAAAAATAGATTATGTATTCGAGTTTTCAAGCATCAATAGGATATACGAAACATAGCGTGAGCAAATAAGGAAATAAATAACTTATTGGAGGTAAACCAGAAACTTGCATCTATATAAAAAAAAACATCCGATAAATTATTGAATACTCGAATACATAATAATAAGAATATTTGAATACATAAATAAAGCATGCATTTTTTTTATATATAACAGACTGGATTTCACTTTGCAAAAAGGCATTTTCATTAAAATTCGTAAAAGTAGAAAATTTGCATAAAACTTTTTGATCTTCAAATTTTAGTTTTAGCATCTAGATATATACTTTATTTAGATGTCTATATTTGTAGTCAAAAACATCATTGAAGACTACATTTTTACTATGATAATCATCAATATTTTTTAACTAAGAATCAAAAGGTACGGAATTTTACCCCATATTTCCAAAATTCTATTTTCACAAATAATTTTGGACATTTAATGCCAAAATTTCCAATTAGCATCATTCAAATATTATTTCAATGTATAGAAAAAATTCAAGAGGTCAACCATAAGGTTCTAAGTGTTTCCAACCAATACTGGTTTTTTTATATGAATCGTATTGTTTAAATCACAATATTAAGATCAATTATCACTCTGACAACAATCCCAAAGACAACGCTATATCTTTCATCTCTGATACTTCAATTGACAATGGATTTATAATCTCATTGTAAAGTAATATCAGAATAATCTCAGTAATTTCTGGCTTCTTACATGAGAAAAACAAAGATATCTTCCTGATCTCCATTTACGAAAGCTAAAAAAAGCTTTTATGATTTTTAACGAACAGGTATAGAAAGACTTTAATTTTGGATTTATCTTCAAAGCTTTAAAAAACGACTTAGATAAATTCATTACATTAAAGCATGAATCAAATTTTATAAATGTAGTAATGTACGAAATATAGCAATTTTAAGAAAGCAGAAACCTTTATTTTATCATTCTAAAAAATTTTACTCTCATCGATACATAACTTTGTCATAAACTTTGCAAAGTGCATACAAAATTAAAATTAAGATTTCATAAACTATATTTCAAAATTAAATCATACAAATATAAATGAATCTTTTAAATGGGGTCGGAAATTAAGGATATTTTCAATAATAAAGATATTTCAATTTTTTTAAATGTGGCAAAGAACTAAAGCAGTGAGATAAACTGAAAAACCATAACGTTTCTTTTTTTTCTTGTAGTATATCTGCTTTTAATATAATTATATGGCCCCTTGAAACTAGCTGCGATTAATTCTCCATTTTGGAAAATATTTCAAAGATTATTTATGAGTATTTGTAATGTCTAGATACTGTAGAAATTCTAAATATAACATACAAATCTCAAGAGCAGTGATTGTTTAAATACAAATCTATTAAAACATATTAAAATCTGGAGTATTTGGTAGTTTTTGAAAGAAGCAGTGCAAAACGTACTTATAGTAATTAAATTGTTTGACTTTTTACAATTTCCAATTTTAATATAATCAAAATAATTTCAAATTTATAGGAATAATACCAAATAATTGCTTTGTTTATAATATGAGGCAACATCTTATGTAAATGCCGCAATTATCTATTTCCTTTTTCTTACATTGAAACCATCTTAAAAGTTTAGGAATATTCAAAAGACTTGATCTGCTGTAAAAGAGAGGCATTCCAAAATTCTGATCAGACAGGAATTTGGTATTACAGACAGTTTTATTCATTTTGAAGTGAAACTAAGCAAACAAATAATGATTATCCACTTTTTCTTTTAAAAAGTAGTTAGATAAGAGATCATTAAACGTGAAAATGCCTTAAATCCTCATGTTTTTGTTTACCTTTTCTAACATTTCGAACTTTGCTTTAGAATATTTTAAAAAGCTTATAAATTACGTTTTTCAAACAGATTTCGCCGCTATGGAAGAAAAACGTTTTTCAAAAGAGCTTAGGAGAGAGATTTGTTTAATTTTGGAGAAAAAATATTTAATATAGAATGAAGAAGCACAAAAGAAAATTTACATCCCCAAAAAGATCTCAAAGCACAGGTTTTTTTAGAAGGATTGAAAATTCAAGTTTCAAGTTTTAAATGTAACCTTTTATTTACATCTGCATTTGATGAAGGGATTTATATACATGAAATGCATTAATCTGAGTATTTGTGAAGCGTTTGATGTTTTTGTAAAGTTTTTTTTTCCTTTTTAATATTTTTAATATCCTTTTTTAACTCAGAAAATGAAATAAATTGCATAGTAAGTTTTGAATTCTTTGAAGATCATATTAACTTATAAGTAGACTTTTTTTTCTTTTAAATCTTACGTAGTTCCTGTTTCATTATCTTTTATAACATGCCAACCAATTTAATGTGCTCTCAGGTTAATAGCTATTTTCTAGAAAACTTTTACTGGAGCAAAATTAGGAAGATCCCATTCATCTCTTTTTTCTTTTGAAGTAAAAAAATTTTTGACTTTTTTGTCACTAAAACTAGTTGAATCAAATTAGCAAGTGATACTTGCCCGAGACAATTTTTGATTGTTCTAAAATAATGAAATTCAAAATGACATTAATTAGTCAATTTTAATTATAGAAACTGTTTTTTAATATTATGAGCAAAAATATTTTGCATTATAGGAACTTTACAATCATAATATGGAATAAAAATATATATTAAAAATTTCATTATACTTATTTCAGTTGTATGTTTAGTGGCTTTAAAAATAATACAATCTTATTTAAATTTTCATAGCACTTTCCTTATTGAAACCATATTCTTCCTCGATGATTTAGAAACTAGTTAATGAATTATGATTATACATCTTTTAAAATTGGCATTTATGTATTAAGATGATAATTAATCATAAAAAATATTACACAATATATCAATACCATGTCAAATGATAATATTGCCCTTATTTTGGGAATATTTAATATGTATGAAAGAAAATCCTTTCAAAATACAACAACATATATTTTGTGTACTAAATCTCTACATATGATACATATTTAATTTCTGGATATTTATACAGCGGTAACATGCACAGAAACACACATGGTGTCATTCATAGTAATGATTCTTTTTCTATCTCTTGACTAGTGAATGATTCTAGGAATAAATGAAAATTGAATAAAACCTTTTAATTGAAATTGAACGTTGGTTTCAAAACAAGAATTAAATATTTAAATTGTATTTAATACAGAATAGAAATTAAGAATAAAAAGAATATTATTCTGTCGGAAGTAATAGTAGACTTTTTAATTTCCTTTCAGTAAGTGAAAGTAAAATAATTATTTTTAAAGAAACAATTAAAAAGTTCATAAACTTAAAATTAAAAATTTGAAAACTTTGCAGTATTTTTTTTTCACTTTATGTTACTTTCTGTTAACATTTTAGTATTTTAAATGAACACAATACTTTAAATTTGTGATATTACATTTTATGGACAGTATATTTATTTTAAGTTGAAAACTGAATCGAGTTAAGGACTATTAAATACAGGAATATGGTTTCAACATTTAATTCAGATTATACTTTAGCATCGCTCTTTTCATAATAAATCTTATTTTGATTATGTGTAAGATAATTTATTGTATCCTATATTATCTGTCCTCATATTTTTTGTTTTTATAGGACAAAATTACAATTTTTTTTCAATCTTTTTTTTCTTTTAAGGTTAATAAATGAATGGTACGGCTAAAACAATAATAGAAAGACTAAAATTATTAAATTCAACAAAATTCTAATTAATTGCAGCACAGTCTAATTTATTATTTAAAACATAAATTAAATAAAACAAAGCTTTTGAAATAGACAGTGAATAATGCGTCGTAAAATACAATCAGTTTGCTAGAAGAAAACCTTTATATGTCTTTTTCAGAAACATATCAAAATCATAGAATACAAAAATTCACTCAAGAAGAAATCAAATTTAAACTTATTAGATATAATAATAAAATTTCTCTCTCATTACACTTAGAAATGTGCCAATTATTTTTAAGTTTGCAAATAAAATGCTCAGTGTTATCTATTCCTCAAAATCAGTAATTTAATTTCAACTATTTTCATCTGAATTAAACTGGAAACTAGAAACAATCCTGCTTTCGTACACGAAAGTATACGATTTGGCAGTGGAGAAACTATGATCTATCCCGGCATTTCCATTGATGGACACACCGATCTCCATAACACTCAAAATTAAACAGGTCGATAAGATCCCAAGATCTATCGTAGTCCCTTAAACTGCAGTAATTAGAGATGGCTTCATGTTAATGGAAGGCAACTACTGACCTCAACCTGTTAACTTGATGAATGATTTCCTTTTATAGACAAGAATCATGCGAATGAAAACTCTCCAATAACTGAGAAGAAATCTTCTGGAGGAGGGGAACAGAATACCCCAGACCCTCATTAATATTTTCATTGACTCGATACCTCAAAGGTGTTCAAAATTGCAAAATTTCCGTGCAGGAAAACCATACCCCCTATTAAAAACAATTTTCTTTTAAGGAAACACCTTTTTTATTTCTTTTTCTCATATGCACAAATTGTGTGTGTGCATGTGTTTTTTTTTTGTACCCAAAAGCTAAAAAAAGCATTTTTTCTGCCAAACAAACGTTCTTTTTATCTCATGTAGCCAACTAGTAGTCCATAATGTATCAATCATTCAAACAATTCTCCAGTAGTAAGAACAACTTACAACCTCAATATCCTTTAATTATTTTGAGCAGTGTATGTCTAAATGGATTTCATTAAACTTTTTCTGTAAAAAACATATTTCAAAGAAATAACTATTATTTCATCTTTTTTCAGTATGTCTAATCAAAACATTGTTATCCATCTTTATTCCTTTCCAAATAGGCTCATCTTTCGCAATTGAATAAATAAAAAGCTTTTTCATTACTGTGTTCTGTGGAATAAAAATATAGACTTTAAAAGAATTAATTTCCACGCGTATTTAATTTTAAATTTCATTGTGTAAGTTGATTTATTATAAAATGAAAAGATTATTAAAACATAATTTGTTTTGGTTATTTATGAATGAATATAGATTAATTAATTTTGAAAGAATCCCTTTTATCAGAACGGGATGTAAAGTAAAATATTGTAGGTGTTAGTTATGATTTTGAAATTATAACTCAATTTAAATACCGAAAACTAAAATCAAGGAAGATAGGGATAGGCAAAATTCTCGATAGGCTTAATAGTAATATGTTTTAAGCTCAGTCTAAAATGTAAAAATAAAAATCGGTTATTTTTATTCTTTTACCTTTTTTTTTATAAATTTTCTCTCAATTTCTTTTTTGCAGTTTCATTTCAAAACTCTTTTGTATTTCAAGCTTTTTGAGTTTCTTTAAAAACTATTTTTCAATTTTATGAAATTGAATACAACTTTAACAAAAAATTGAAAGAATATTGTTTTATTCTTTCGGTTTTGATTCTCAGAATACAAATAAAATAATTTCATGATAAAATTTCTTTCAACGTGAATTATTATTTCTTAAATTGTGTTTCGTCAAATTTTGTTTAATTCAATATTAATTTCAAATTAAAATTTCCAGGATAATAGAAAAGGCATTTGCAAAATTTTGCTTGGAAGAATTTGCATTTTTAACTGTTGATAGTGACTAGAAAATACTTTTATAAAAAAATTATATTCTTTTCACAAAATATGAAGCATTATAGAAAGGAAAAAGTTTATAAAAGGGTTTATAAAAATTCCAGAATCCTTTTTTATACAAAGTAAATTAGTTCACAATTTCAAAGGAATGTGATTTACACCGGAAGAGGTTCTTAAAATTTATATAAAAAATAAATATTTTAATTAATATTTTAATTAAAATAAATATTTAAATTAATAGGAAATAATAGAAATACGAAAATAAGATTCTGGCAAAAATTTCATTGTCGATTATTTTGTATAATGTGCCCTATTTTTAAAGTTCAATATAGACTGAACTTCTTTAAAACCTCTAACGCAAAACAAGATCTGATTCTGCAAAGAAATTTTCTTAAAATGAACTATGTTTATGACCTGCAAAGCATTGTGAAATATGTTTACATTCTTTTAGTTTACAAGAAAATATTTTGTTTCCTTTTTGCATTTGGCTTTTTATACAATTTTATTTTACTTGACTTATAGCATGTTTATTAAAGTGGAATTTTGTAATAGATTTATTACTCATTTTATGTTGCAAAATGGTTTAAAACATTGCACGCTTATATGACAATTTTTTTAAAATTTTCCGGATTTAATCATTTTTTGTTCCCTTAACTTAGATTTTCATTTCATACTAAATATGTGGTTGAATTGTGGATTTGAAAAAAGAACTTTCATCTACATCCTGAACTAATTATAATTATTAACTTTTGTAACCAATTAGTGAGTGGGTGTTAAATATCCAAAGGATAAAGAGATCATTTTTGTACCATAATGTCTTTCAAAGTTATTAAAGAAAAATCATAAAATTACGCTTTATTTAACAAAATAATCGAGAAATTACATCTCTAAGACACAAATATGTATACCGCATTCCAAAATTTGTTTTGAATCCAGTTACCAATTGAACAGCAATACACACTCATGAAATTGCATTATTCGTAGTAATAATTTGTAAATAAAAATAATTAAAGTTAGAAAATAAATAAACCAATTTTTAGTATAAAAATAAATGTATATTTAAATATCTTTTTATTAAATTATTATATTCCAAATTTATTTCTGTTTATTTTACCATTTCATAAATTTCTTTTCCTTAATGTATTCAATCATTTCATTACATTTCATGTAGCATCATCACGGGCTTACACGATGTTATTTCGTATATTCGTGTATTATACTAATCGTGTATTGTATATTGTAGAAATCACCAGTAAAAAGGAAAATACATAAAATAACTTTAGAACAGAGCTAATTCACAAAGCACATATTTAGTTTTGTCGATTTTTAAGACCTTTACCGAATTTTGAAACTCTAACATTTTCAAACTCTTAAATAAAAATGTATATCCTGTTTTATAATTAGTTTCATTTTTCATAATAGTGCACATTATTTTGAAAAAAAAGATTATATTAAAAGTAGAGAGGCTAAAAATAACATGTTTAAAGAAAAGCAATATGAAGCTTGTTTTCTTAGCTCATTTTTTGTAACAAAACAAGGCAATGCTTTTCTTGGAGTTTTTAACAAGTCCATGATTTGTTGAAAGAATTACTTGAAATTTTCCTAAACTAATATGTGGTTTTCATGGATTTTAGTGAAATATACTAGGACAAATTTAAAAATATAATTCAGTTTTCTTAATGTTTTCTATCCATTGATATTTATTTGAAAAAGACATATTGCTCATAAAAACTACGGAGTTCAATGATATAAATATTTTTTTTAAGTTTAATAATTTTTTTTTTTTTTGATTTAAAAAAGTTTACAAGAAAAGTTAATTCTGTACTCAGTTATAACAATAATTTTCAAACATTTTTCAAAATAATTTGTTAGGAAATTGTAAAATTAATTCATGAGAGACAATTTAGTGACAATTTTTAAAAAGTAAAAAGTTGCTATCATGTGCGAATAATCTCTTTTAATACTGTACTTTACAAAATGTGTCATTTATAGGTCATAAAACTGATATTTTTAAATACAAATTTTATATTTTATTTTAAATTAATTATATAACTTTAAAAAGTTTATTATATAAAAATATTTCTCTTTTCATTTTCAGTAAGGAAAATTCAAATTTATATAAAGTGGTATTTCATTCAGAATTCATTTTTAATATTATGGCTTTATTATTAAATGACTAATACTGAAATATTTACTTTTTAAATATTTCCAAAACTATAATATTAAAAAAAAAACCTATAAACGTAACCCTAAACCTAAATTTTTAAAAAAAAGTATTTAGCGTCTTTTCGATATTTTACATTTTAATAATAGTATGAATAATAAAATGGAATCTTTATTGTTGCTTTACATCCAAGAACTCGAATTTTCGAATTTCTTTTGAAATTCATGAGGAGCTCTGAATAAATTTTTCCAAAATTTTTTATCAATTTTGATTAAAAGCGTTGGAGATTCCAAGTGAAAATTTGCTAATTTTCATTCTTAGATATATTTATATTTTAAGCTTAAATTAAAATAATGTGGTTTTATTTCAATTACCATACAGTTCCCTTACTCAATACACAATAAATTTATAAAATGCTGTATATAAGAAGAATTTCCTTTGTTTGTGTTATAATGATGAGTGTTCTTAAACGGGTGTATTGTAATCACAGATTTAGTCCACTCATTTCTTTTATTAATATTGCTTCATAATATGGAAGTAGTACAATCGAAGTTCTTCAACCAATACTACATGTACACTCTATTTTTTTATATACGTACACGCAGTATTTTTGAATATGTTATATGCACACTGTATAATGTACAACAATTTTTACTTATCGATTGCCTTTCCTACTCTTTTTTTCTCAGTAATGGTTAAGAATTATGAATTCGGTTTAATGATAAAAATTGAGCTAAATTTTTTGAAATATTATTCATAACTTAAATTAGATGTTATTGCTTTTTAAATAAAAATTTATTTCATTGATACAAAGCATAATTTGAAGAGGGAGGGGAAAGAACAAAAATTAAAAATATATATGCTGCAATAAAATTGCAAACAAAATATCTGCATCAGAATATTACGCAATTTGAGACAAAGCATTTCTTTTAATTTAATTTTAAAATATTAATCTAAAATTTTCAGAAAATCAAGAAACATTTATTGTTTCCAAAATGGAACATTGGTACTGATTTCTGTGAAATGCTGTTTTAAAAATAGAGATTTGTTTTGTATTTCTTTAAACAAAAGAGAAATTTTTAACTATTTGAATTGCAAGTATTTATCAAAAAAAACCCCGCAAACAACTATTGTTAACTAATTGAAAATTCGTTTATCATATTTCTCGTTTTACATCCTTTTTATTTCTTTGTCAAGCAAATTCATCTATTTTTTGCTAACAATAAGGAAAACACAGGCGTTCTATAGAGTGACCAGGCATTTTATAAAATACCCATGTGTACAAATACAATATAAAACCTGAGAATTATATTTACTTTTCCTCGCCATTCATCAGAATGCCTAAATATTTTATAGAATTATATTTTATAAATTATAAATTTATTTTATAAATTAAATTTAATTTTATATTTTATAAATTCTGTTTAGGTAGATATGAAAAAAGCAGATGTTTTTTTGTTTAGTTATACTAACGTCCCGTTTTAAAGCAACACGAGGGCTACTTTGGGACGGACCTCGTAATTTTGAACCACGGTCAGATGACGAGGAAGACACCTGAACTGACACCTCCCTCTCCACACCACGCCACACCAGCGGGAGGACATTTGGCCTGATAGGTTTAACGTGCAAGAGACCCCCTCACACGACGGTTCTTCGGTGAAATCGAGTCTTGAGCCTGAAACCCTCCGGTTCCGAAGCCGAGATCTTACCACTAGGCCAACACGGCCCATGAAAAAAAAGTAGAAGAATTAAACATTAACAAACTTTCCTCCGAAATGTGTAAAAACATGGAAGTTAAGTTTAAGTAAAACGACACCCTATTTTATAGAAGAAAAAAGTTTCATGCAAAAGAATAAGAAATTATATTTAACCTGCATATTGACACATGGTAAAAGTCAATCGAATTTTGAAAAAATTTCAGCATTTTTTTTTCACTAGATGGCCTCCTGGCATAAGGGTAGCACGTCTTCCCTGAAATCGGAGTGTCATGTTTCGGATATCGTTGTTCTTTTCTGTGTTCTATCTGTGAGATGTGTGAATATGCCCCCTTGTAGAAAGGAATTGTGCATGCGAATGTGACGAATGAAGTGACTAAATCGTACTCTTGGTCCTAGTTAACGCTACTTAGAAAACAAGAGACGCTTATTGGACTGAAATCAATTTCAGCTGCCAGTGAGTTTGTAAAGGGCCAAAAGTCACAAAATAATAATATTTTTTCACGAAGAGATTTTTTGTATTTTGTCATTTTATTTTTAACACACAAGCTTGCTTGGCAAATCCTTAGTATCACCCACCACATTAAACAATTTCATTTGACAGTTGAATAATTTCTGATTTAAGACTATATTCCATTCTAATTAAATTCTTGTAGTAAACTATGGCATCTTATAGAAATGTTTTAAATTTTCTCCCAAGCCAGTAGTAACAATTTTTGTTCATATACTACATGATTTACCTTCACCCTTGTCGTTATTCACTCTGAAAAATAAAAAAAATACTTGCTTAATAATTCCCAAAGTAGTTCCTGGAAATTTTTTTCTTATATTTTCCAACTGATTTTAAAATCAACTTTTTCCTTCAAGAGAAGTTTCAACTTTGAAACTAAGCATGCCAAAACATCCATTTCGTTTATTTTAATGATATTGTTAAAGATTTATTACTTCCTCAACCGTAAGTTTCTTTCACCCGATTTGTTGGTCGATGAAATGGACATAATATTCGCCAAATTTGTCACAAAGTCGCCAAATAGTCACCAAGCCCTGAGGTCATTGACATGGCACTCGATCAGCCCGCAAAAGAGCTCACCAAAAAAAGAACTTTCTTACAATAACACTATTCATGCTGGGAAAAAAATTACAGGTTTGCAACAATATATTTCATTCTAAAGTAATAGTCATGGATTTTGAAACTAATAATATTTGCAGCTCCAAGAATAGAAAAAATTATTTAAAATGTCTTTAATTTTGTTTCTAATGAGGATGTACGGCGTTAGTCATTCTATAGAATACCAGAGAAATGTACGAAATGCTTATCATTCCATATATTAATAGCTAGTTTTCAGCATTCTATAAAATGCTTCGGTATTCTGTCGAACCTCAGCATTTATAACATGGCGGTAACATCAATATTGTTTCGGTCAAATTCGTAGATTTTTTTTTCAATTTCACTTAAAAAGTTTTATATATTTCTTGAGAATAAATGTTAGAATACTAAAATAGCATTGCATTTAAAATGCAGATGTGATCATTTAATCGATGAACATTTTAATCGATTAGGAAAATATGTCAGAGGAGGATTTTAATTTATTCACCAGTATAGCAGACAGTATGAGCCGGAAATGATAAATCCGAATGGGGAAATTATTAGCTTCGAAATTAAAATACCTGAGATCAGAACGATAAATTCTAGATTAAGATTCCAGTTCGAAATACATTCTGTTTCAATTAAATCATTCGCACTCAAAATGGAAATCTCTGGCGAATAAATTCATGCATGTACACTGATATTACAATATCTACCATCTACTTTGATAATCATATTATTTCAGCTATTCTCTATTCATGTCACAACTGTTGTTTATTTTAATATTTATGTTCATGCATATGAATACTTCTTAAAGCAAATTTCAAAATTTTTATGTTAATGCTCACAAAACGTCATATTTTAAGATCTTGTAAACTTCATAAATTTAATCTTTTTATATTAAATGGATGGGCATAATATTTTCATATCGATTGAAGTATTTTATTGGAAATTAAATTCTTATTATCAATATAACAACTCAAAAAAATCTGTTAGCATTGCTTTGTAATTAAGTGGATTTTGTGCATGTTTTTAGTTTTTATTCTCAGCAACATTTTCTAAAATTCAATTTTTTAAATTATATATTTTTTCTGTGTATCATATTTTGCTGCTTTTTATAAAAAAATAATCATTCCATATGAATTTTTGTCTCAACCATGGAAATTTCTAATAGAAAAATCCTCAACTAAAAAGAAAAAAAAAACATGTAAATAATTTTGTTAAATAAGAACTGACCTGACATAGTAAATTTACTCCAGCATCATTCTATAATTGGCCTATTTGTTACATAATCTTAAGATTTAACTCATCAAGAAGAGTGACAAGTCAGTTTAATTCAACTAATGGGAGCAGGAAATTTTTCGCATCAGAAGTATATTTATAATTCAGATCCGTATTATAACTCAAATGAGATCAAATTGAAAATTACGAAATGTTGCGAATTGAATATATGTGTTTACAATATACGTTCTGAACATTCATAAATTAAACTTAGGAGATAATGTTTATTTTTGAATTTGACTTCTTATAAAAATCCCCATTTTTTTTCTCATGTCAACGAAAGAAGAATTATATGAGTCATCCTCCTTATATTAATATTCAAGAAAGAAATTCTTTTCAAATCATAAGTTTTTACGGCCTGTTTCAGTCAGTAAATGTACATTTCTGTTTAAAAAGTAATTATCTACTGATTTCGTTTTAATATTTTTAAGTTCGCAACTTCTGGCAAATTTTAATTTAAAATTTTCAATGTTAAGACAAAAAAATAATATCATACTATACTTTTTCAACCACGACCTAGCCGAGCCAATTATTCATAAATCAATATACCTTTCAATCTTTCTTTTGTCATCCAGGATTTTAAAGATTTTTGGTCAAGCAAAACACAAATGAGGGCCAGTTTCAACTGAAAGAAAATTTACCAATTTCACCAGAAACAATTTTCAGAAGAAAGGAAATGTTCTTCCAAGTAAAAGTTTGCTCTGAATCTCTAATTAAAGAAGCTGTTCTTGAATAAAGGAGTATGAGTGAATGTCAGATTTTTATAACAAATGCTTTACATTCTTTTGATAAACAAGAGATTTTCACACTTTCTTTATTATGATCAATCCTTTACCATTGCACTTGGCTATATAAAATAGAATATATAGGCATGGTACTATAAAGTAGTTTATTATTTCCAGACACTGAATGCTTGAAAGATACTAAACTACACTGAATATAATCCTAATATATTTTTACGTACTTTATTTAAAGCATCGTTAGTTGGTGTTCATACAAAGAATTTTGTTTAAAATTAATGTTCTTTTACTTTTCGTAATACTTTTATGGCCTTAAAATGCGTAATCATTCAAGTGTGGGAAATCTCATGTAATTTAATACACATTCTCAATTTCATTTGTATTTCCCCAACCAAAATTTGTCATTCTTTCCCAAAAATATTTTAGTTATATTTATTTTAATGTATCTAAAACATATATTATTAAATGAATATCATATAACATAAACTAGAAGTGTACATAAAGAATTTTAACTTTTCTTTTCTGCTGGTTTAACATAAATAGAAAATTTTTAATAGAGTAAATAATATAGGCAGAAGAATTCAAAAGTTTTAATAAAATTTTGAAGCATTTAAGGAAATTTTAATGCAACACAATAAAACTTTTATGTTGGAAAATATGCTCAGACAATAAACATTATGTTTATTTCAAAATGAATCTGAGAAACTTTCAATAGATAACGTATTAGGTAACAGGAAATATGCTAACTTGTTTCATTGCCAAAATGTCTCAGAACTATTCAAAGTACGGGAATAGATAATCATTCATGAAAATTCCCAGCTTTCAATGCAATAAAGTCGTTTGAATTCAGTAACAGAAAATCTAAATTAGTTTTTCATGATTTGTATTGACTGATTTCAAATTTTTCATGATTTCAAAATCTTGTATGATATTCACAATATTGAAAAATTAACGAATATAAATCATATTACAGTTATTCTACTGTTTTGATTTAGTCACACTTCATATGCAGGTCCTTTAAAGAGATGATATTCACATGCAATGTTTTCTAATGTATTTCATTTAAATTTCCTATAAATTTTAGATGAATTAATTTAGGAATGAATATTTTTTATAATTAGAATATTTAAACAGAAGTTATAATAATTCAATCTTCAAAAGATTATTTCCAGTTTTTTTAAATTTTTCAAAATAAAACATATAAATAAGCAGAGGTTTGCATATAATTCGTAATTAATACTTTTTAAAGAAAAGATTCTTTTATTAGACATTTTTATAAATTTTTTGCCATGATTGTTGTTTCAAAAAAAATGTTGCATCATATAATTTTAGAGTTTTTTTTAAAAAAGTTGTTTTTTAAATCCTTTCACAAGATAAACAAAATCTTGATATTTTTCTCTTCAAATCAATTCAATTATTTTTTTCATGATATAAAAACGAATATATTGTATTTCCATTTATTTTGAAAAAAACAATACACATTTTGTTTAACACTAAGAAAAAACACAAACAATTATCTAGTAATCCAAGAAAGTACTGATTCGAATGAAATTTTTACTATTAAACGAAAGAAAAATACAATATAAGCTATACAACACTCTTTGATCAGATTTCTTTTTTCTTTCATTGAGCTAAAATCCTCTATTATGTTGGTTGTGGTATATATTTGATTGTAAAACTTTCAATGTCTAATAGATTAGCTTCAAAGTGTTTGATATATCATTCCTGACCATGATGCATCAGAAACAAAATAAGAAGGGGAAAAAGTGAAAATATTGAAACTCTCTGAATGAAAAGGGAATTGCTCTTGTATAAGTAATTATAAAAGACGTATCGAAATGTATGTATCATGATTAACAACAAAGATATGGATTGAATACATAAAAAAATTTCAATCTTTTTTTTTCCAAGTGCTTTTGTTGTAAATAATGCGGGGGGGGGGTTACGATTTTTCCTTTCCGTAACTTTTGAACTTTTTATTTACTTCATGGTTGATAAAAATTTGTCTATTCCTAGAATTTTTATTAGGGATATATTTTTCTGTATTTTCAAAATTTAATTACTAGTTTCTCGATTGCTTTAACTAATTGTTGATCCAAGGGGCAACTCTTGTCCACAAAGCATAAAGGCCATTCTTGGCCATACTACACCCTCCGTATGATAAAAAGTAGAGAATTCTTGTTGTTGGAATTCTTGTTTGCTTGTTGTCAAATTTGAATCAATTATTTTTTATGTATAAACTAATATAAAATAGCTAAAATATAGATGAAAAGAAAGTATGACAATTTTGTTTTAAATTAACAATTTAAAAAAGGAAAATTGATTAAGTTAAATATATGATAAAAGGTGTGAGGCTGTTAAAAATTTTAAAAAGTTTGAATTTTAAATTTTTCTAAGCTGTTCTCAGAGAGTTGTGCATGAAGAATAAAAATACAGGTGACGATGGGTGCCAAAAGCTGGGCATTCAATCAAAACATGTGTGTGACATGTGTGACATGTGATAGTGTGACATTTGGAGCACATACATGCCCTTTCTCCAGAAAATAGGAACTGGTAGATAATATTAGTATGCCCAATACACAGACGAGATCTTTTTACTTCAGTCCACTCATTGGTGAAACTAACCACATATCAATAACGAGTATAATAAAATGCAATTTATTCGGCATCTGAGACCACGTGTCCCTCACCACAGAGAAAAAAATATATATTAACAATAAATTTCTTTAGATAACTGTATGGTATCCCATAATGCAAGAGAGAAGATGCAGTTTTATAGCATATCCCACCTGCTCATTGCCAGGAATTCAGTAAAATAAAATATTAAAATCTCTATTTTGAACCTCTATATTTGATATTAAAACCTCTATTTCATAAGTTCCAATATTGCTACAACAACTGGATGTGTATGAGGATTAAATTGAGAGAATAATTATATGTAATTTAGAAAAATCACTTTAAATACTTCATATTATTTATTTTAATTAAGTAAAAATGATAATTCATTTTTAAAATTAGAAGTTAATAAAAATAAAAATGAAAGTTGTTCTTTTAAAACAATTTCTCTTTAATATAATTTTATATTTTCAATTCTGATTACAATCTTGCAATAAAATATTGAGCGAGGAAACTTATACAATATCGCATTTCTAGTAAAATACATTACTATATTGCAAAATAAAAAATGGTGTGAATAAAAGGAAGTACATTATCAATCTCTCCATTGATTCATATAATAGCGAATTGCTGCTTTCCAAATTTTTAATTAAGGTTTGATTTATTTCAAAGAATAAAAGAAGGAAATGTAGGAATAGAAAAAAATTGTAATAATCGTTTTTAGGAATATGGAAAGGTGCATTGCTTCTTATTTTAGACTGTATTTCTTTTTTACCATGACAACTTCAAGTTTATTTGTTCATATATTCATAACAGATGAAGAACTTGGAAAATATGCATTTCTCAGTTTCACCTCTAATTTTATTTTTAAAAATGAGTTATATAAAGTCTTCCATTTTACTTTTTATATTTTTATTTTGATATGAAACAAAAAAGGCAAGAAATTTCCTTCGTTTAAAGCAAGTAATTATTTTCATAAGCGAGGAAATAATTAAAAATTGCTTGAGTTTAAGAAAAATATTTGGATTCTGTTTTCTGATAGCGCAACGATAAAGCGAGTATAATGAAGCTAAGTATATCTCTTTTCCTTTTCGAATGTATTAATTTTAAACAAAGCGGATTCATTAAAAATAAGAGGTTTTTCTATATATGAACGTCTATGACTCATAATTCTTTTTAATACTTTAATTTTTCACTAATATAAAAAGAGTTACGTTATATTTTCAGTTACGTTATATACGTTAATATTTTTGTACTTTAAGGCTGCTATTACATTTTTTTAATTTTCGAAATAAAAATGCAATTTAATATTAAAATGTTCATTGACATAGTTGATTCTTTTTTCAATGTTTTAAAAAAACTGCATTTTTTGCAGAGCTACCATAAAAATATAAGAAATTATTCCAGAATTTTTAAAAATCTGAATTTTTAAAATGATAAACGATATTTTCAATAAGCAAACAGTCATTCTATAACACTTAAAATAGCCAAAGACTGGCATCGTATTATATGTCTTGCTTTGTGTGGGATAAAAGAGTCTAGGGATATGAATAGATTTTGGCACAAAGAAGTACATCATTTTTCTTAGGGAAGTGATACTGGGGAAAAGAGGAATCTTTATTGCTTATATGGCAAATAGAGATCTGCGTTTCTGTCAAAAATATAAATTGCAGATATTGTAGGTAGATATTTTCTCCTCTTGAGAGGAAATTTTCAAAAATGTTGAAGTAAATATTGATTCGATGCTTATTCTGTGAATTAATTTTAATACCTCCACTGGAGCGATGTGAAGCTCACGTTAATTATTTATTTCACTGCATGTTGAAGTACAGAGATTTTATAATTATTCCTCATTGTTGCTGGAAGTCTTATATTCTTGTACCCAAGTTATATAAAGAGAATATATTATAATTAGATTTGAGGTTTTGACAAATTTCAATATTAAAGAATTACCCAAGTCCAAAAAAAAATTTGGGGGGGAATTAAAATTTGTCTTTAAGCACTTTAATCCCATCTTAAGCTAAAGAAATTTAATTATACATATTATTAAGATGAAATTTGTAGATTTCTGCTACAATTTGAAAGAAATACCTTCAGAGGAAATTTGTCTATCGATCTATTCGAATATAATTTAATAGAATAATTACAAAAATAAGAAACTTGGATAGATAATCCTTGGCACAAAAGTTTATAATTTAACCTATGGATACATATTAATTTTTAATCAAACCTATACATGGTTGATCATCTGCATATCTGTGTTTTTAAAGGTTGTAAACTCGAAGATTCAAAAATGCAATGGCCTGAATATACGAAATGTTTTATTTATTGACTACAATTATTGTAAAAAAAGCTGTCCAATATTCACTTTCAATTTTTTGGTACATGCATATTAACCGCATCTTCTCAAGTGAACAGACTGTTTTGTAATTATCTTCGCCATTAGTATGTGGTTTTTTTATTCACAAATATATTTATAAAAAATTGTGAGAGAAGGGTTTGAGGAGACTATTCCTGCTCATGATAAATCTTCAAAAAATAAAAAATAATTCATATCATACAGTTCCTGAAATCCTCTAATGAGCTTCATTTTGCTTTACATTTTTTACTCCATTAAAATATATCATTCTATGACGAAACAAATTTGTTGAAACATAATAGATCATTTGTGCCATTTTCATTACAAAATCTAATTGAAAGTAGGATTTTCATTTTTAACATCACATTTTGCATAGTTTTTTTATAAATATTGCAATTATTATGGAACAAAGGATGTGTTTACAGTTATATATTGGTTGTCGTCATGATTTTTATAAAATTTTAACTGTTTAATTTATTGCAGAAAGCATTCTGAAATTTTTGTCTTGCCTTTAAACTTTTAGAAATGTACCTCTATTTTCATACATATAGTCATTAAAACTTTTTAATTCCCAGTATGAAAGCACAATTCTGCGTAACCAGAAAAGTTTCTGGAAAAGAATATTCATGTTTTAGATAAATCTGCCATCAGTTTAAAGAAATATGCTCTCATTTCATGATAAATAGAAGGAATATTCAAATGAAAATATGTTACTGTTCTTTAATTCCACCATATATTCCATTTAATGAGGCACTAAAAGTTTGGTCAATAATATATATTCTGTTAAGAATTTGTTCAAATTTCTTTTTAATAATAGATATCAGAGGCAGAAAAATGAAGAAATACAAACCGACAAAAAAGAATATTTGGTTTTCGATTTCAAACTCTTGGTTATTATTAAAAGGAAGGAAACAGAGCGTAAACAAAAGGAAAATAAATATTTTAAACTACATACAGTTTTAATCGGTAAAATAAGCTACTATCTTACATTTAAAAAGCAATTGAAGTGATTAATCTGTATTGGAGTATACCAATAAATCCTGTTTTATTGGTATACTTCAAGAACTAATTGTCCCAAAATAGCCCTCGAGTTGCTTTAAAAACGGGACGTTAATATAACTAAACTAAACTCAAGAACTAATTGAATAAAAGCTCATATTTTTGAGAAATCCTCATGAAGGGTGGATTTAATAATTTCACTATTCTTGTTCAAGGATTCTTTCATCATTTTTAGGGAAACTTTGAGATTCTTTTATAAGTAAACTATGCATTATTTCATTAGCCTTAGATTTTTTAAATGAAACTGCTTTACTTGTATGTTATCATCTTCTAATACATATCTTTAAAAAAAAACAATTTTTTCCCCTGACATTATTTCATATACTTGAAAACTGCCATCGTAAACAGTTCAATCAAATAATAGGATTCTACGACGCTTTTAACAAGTTTTATATTAAATTTTATTACATTTTATCTTTGTTCCATCTTAATAATTCAACATAATCATGCCTTTTAATAAATATATTACTTCTTGTATTAGATTATTTTGTAGATAAAATCTTTTTTTTGTAGTTATTAAGAGATGATTTTACTACCATAATTGCTGTAGCATTTCTAGACCTATTTAAAAATTCTTTACAGTTTTGCATATTATAATAATACATATGAATGTTTTTGATTAAGATCATATGAATAAAAATTTTATATACATTACTAGATAATATGAATAATTCTACGAATAAGGCGTACATTCCAAAGATAGGGAGGAAATCTCTAAATATATCCTTATTATTAAAAAAAAGAATATGATAAATGATATTTATCAAATCAAAAAGATGCCTGATCAGGTATCGTCACTTGAATAATAACCATATCAGGTGTCTTCACTTGTAGTTTATAAATTCACTCTATGAGATGATTTTGTAGATGACTGATTTTACAAATTAATCCTAGAGTAATATAACAATTATTACAAAAATAAATCAGATAGAAAAGATGTAAATAAAGTGATAACATTACTAAGATTATCTACTCTAAGATCCGACAAGCATTGAATTTTATTAATGAGCAAACATAATTCGTGTTTTACCTGAAAATTATCTTGAAAGATTGTTGTAAGTACAGAACGAAACTAATTTCAAACTTATCTCAATAAAGCACATATAATACTGCATTAAATTTAAACTATAGATTTTTCAAATTAAATGTCAAGTTGCCAGTGCTTGTTGAAGCCTCTTCTTCAATGGGTTGTGAATTTAACATTTCCTCCAAGTCGGTTTCAGTCAAATCTTCATCTTACGACTCAAGCAATTCCTGAATGTCACTTGATTCTATATGTTCGAACCCATCTCGTCCTATTCCATTCGCGATTTCGGCTATGTTTGCAGTCAAAGTTTGAACTTGCACAGATTCTTCGGCATTTTCCGCAGTCAGAGCAGGACAGTTTTTTCCAGCATGACTTCAATGTGTGTATCTTCAATTCTTCCAATGATTCTTTTATGTTTACGATGCATTTTGCTATGTCAAATTTCTTCCACCATTCGATAACATTCATATCAGGATTATATTCCATATTATCCAATATGATTTTGAAGGTTCGCCTAATGTAATAGAGCTTAAAGATCTGGATTATTTCTTGGTTCATAAGTTGAAGCAAAGCCGTCGTGTTGGGAGGTAAAAATGTCACTTTTATATTAGGATGCATAGTTTCAAGTTCGCTAGGATGACCTGGTGCATTGTCCAAAACTAGAAGTGCTTTAAAGTCTGAATTCTGTTTTTTTTAATAAGTTTCAACTTCAGAAACAAAACAATTCCGGAACCAGTCACAAAAAATAGCTCTTGTAACCCACGCTTTCGTATTAGCATGCCAAAACACTGGCAGGTTGAATAAAGAAACCGCGAATAAAGAAATTTTTAGCCTCGAATATAGGAATTGGGTCGCATTTTTTTCATCCGGGAATAGTAAAACCACGAATGAAGGAAACGTGAATAAGGAGCTTTTACTGTACTAAAAAAGCGGACAGTACTAAAAAATTATTAACTAAAGAATAATGGTCAATTCCTGTGAATCTAACCATCTGAAAATAAATATAGAAGACAAAATTAAGAATTTTTATTTATATTTTTAATAACTATAGAGATTTTTGAGAATTATAATGCCTCAAATATATGGAAACAAAGTACTTTTTATTACTAGTTTAAAAGTATTTTACTTTCCATTTCTAAGGTTGGAGAAAGAATTTTTAGAAAGTGTTCAACTATAGTATTAAAGTGTCATACATTGAAATTTTAAGTTTCCTCACATATCACTGACACTTTCCTCACATATCACTGACACTTTCCTCACATACTCCTCCTTTCCCAGATACCACTGATCAAGAAACTTTTCAGCTACGATTATGAATAATGTCATGATGTTCTTTAGTCTGAAAGAAAGATAGTATGAATTAGTTTTAAGAATGTTTGCTCAGAATTTTTGAAGCAAGCTTTACAATTGAAAGGATCATACGGATTTGAATTTAATGTGTTATGACAAACTTAGGGTTCATGTGTCTCTGCTGATACAGTTTCCTCCTTATCTGCAAAAATTTCTTCTCATACCTATTGATCCGACGGTAAGCACATTTTTGAACTAAGTCGACAGTATCTTATTTATTAAGTCTAGTCCTATCTTAAATCATATTCTTGCTCCAGGTATCTCCTAGTCTTTTTCTTTATTATTAGTTATATTACTTTATAATTTTCAGAGAAAAATGTAAGATATTTTAATGGAGGTAAAATTACTTTGTGCTTCAAGTCTATATTCAGATTTCTATGCATTTAATTGTTAATTCTCATGATGATTAATTTTGAAGCAAAACGAGTTTTTTTAATTTTGTCAATCATTTATAGTTCAATAAAATTACATCATTTTGAAATTTTCAACTGTATGAGAAAAGATAAAAAAACAGCATTAAACATGTTAATTATGGTTAAAAAATTATTTATTTAAACTATCATTGACTATTTGAATTGCTTTTTTATTATAATCATCAATAAATGAAATAGAAAGCAAAATTCTTGGTATATCTTCCTTTAGATTTCTTGAAGAGAAAGTATGTTAAGAAAGTTTTCTAACCTTATTTTCAAAGCAACATTTATCTAAATTTGCATAAAAACGAAATAGCTCTGTCATCAAAAACCAAATTTTCTCGCTACTTCACTCTAGAAAATGATTTACAGCATGATTATATATGTATTATCAAATAATTTAAAATTATGAAATATTTATTTCGAAACTTTCGGTTAAAAATGAAAATGTTTGATAACAAATATGATAATCGAGTTTGTTAAAAAAATATTTTCAGAGTATATATATATTTCTAAAGTTTGCATAAAAGGATTTATTCCTGTCAGTGAAAGTAAATTTCCCGCTTACATCGTAAGAAAATAATCGACAATATGCTCTGAGAAGCATAAATATTTTCAAAGCTATATATTTCTAATATTTATATAAAAGGTATTAGCCATCAGAAGTAAATTTTTTTCACTTAATGAAAATGAAATCATTTACAACATATTTTTACAAGAAAAGTCCAAGTTCCTCTACAATATTAACCATAAGTAAAAAAAGAAAGAAATCAAATCTAATTTCAAATATTAAAGAAGAAGCAAATACTTAAAAGTGCTTTTTCTATCAGCCTTTTTCCCCTTTTTCTTTTTTTTCTTTTTTTTTCTTTTTTTCTTTATTTGCTGTAGTCACCACCATCAATTACGATTGAGGACTGCCACTTTTAGTAGGTAGAAAAACCATCAAAGCTTAATGGATTATCCTGAAAATGTGTGACAAGCTTACTCTGCCTCGAAACATGAGTGAGGAAAGCAGACAATGCAATGAAAAATGAACAACTCTGAAATTCCTTCTCCCAATAAGTGAGTTAATTTGTCCTTTGATAAAATCAGAGAAGATGTGACACAATGCATGTGTCAAAAAGAACAACAAAAATACACATTAAAGGTAAATTAAATTTTGCTTCCAAATCTCTTTTTTCATGCAGTGTTATTTTTCGTGAACGGTTGAAGGTATTTTTTTCTTACAATGTGATTTTATTATATTTTACTTACGGAAGGAATCAATATTTCTCTGTAAAGGAAGAAGAATTCTTTAAATAGCTATTCTAATGGAAGTATCTAAAGAAAGTATGTATTGCTCTCATAAATTATTCATGCAAAAAAACCGCAGGGTATTTAGATATGCATTATGTAGTTCTCTGCTAATCTGAGAATAATTTTCGTATAAATACTCCCTTAACATATTATAGATTTTCTTTTTGAAGAAAATAAAAGATTAAAAGGGAATTTCTTTTCATATTTAACAATGAAAGTAGTGTATCAAAGTAAAGGTTTTTAAATTTGTAATTTAGAAGAAAAAGTAAATTTCTGAATAGAAAAATTATAGATAAGTACAACAGGTAATACCATAATGCTTTTCTTTGTTTAATTTAATTTCTTTTACATAATGAAATAAAAAATTAAATTAAGATAAAAAGGGAAGCTGTATTGTACTCATAATTTATTCACTTCTTAATGCACAACAGATTTCAGTTGCTGTACACTTGTACATTCACTCTACAATATAAAATTTTTATATCTTTCCAAACTTAAATATCAATATATAAGAATATGTTAGCCATTATAGTAATAAATCATTATATACTTCAGGATTTATTAACCTTTATAATAATAAATTATTAAATAATAAAAAATAATAATAAATTCAATAACGAATAAGAAATTTAAATTAATAATAGATGCAATAAAACATAAAGAAATGAATAATCAATGTAATAATAAATTTTAAAAAATAGTATATAATAAATGCAAAAAATATTTATAATATAATAAATTTTACTTTGATAAGTTAACATTTGCAAATATTTTTCAAACAATTAAAGAAAGAAAATTTGCGTTTTTACCAATTTTTCCCAAAAGAATTTGTGTGATCGTACAAGTGTTTCGTATATTCTGGCGTTCAAGTCTTTAAGATATTTATAAATAATATTTAGTACACTTCAATTGGAAAATTTCATTTGTTTCTGAAAGTAAATTTGCACAGTTAATTACCTTTGTGAAAAGTTCATAACAAAGAGGTAAACATTGCTATGATTGCGAAAAATTTCTCTCTGTTCTAACAAATCAATTCTATGGTCAAAATATTTCCAATCTTGCAACCGGTAACGAAAATTGTTGGGATCACAAGCATTTCCTTACAACACAGCTCATTACAACTTCTTTCTCTATCTGTTTAGGGTTACTTTTTCATTATAAATATATTTATATTTAAAAAATTGTTTCGAAATGAAATTTTAAATTTGAACAGCATTTTAATGAAGAGAAAGAAAAGGGGGAATTTTACCTTTATCCAGGCAGAAATGTCGACAGTATGAACCAAGCACGTGCCAAGTAGCCAAGCGAAGTGAATGACAAAACAAAACAAATAGAGCACATGGCTACAAATTTGGTACAACTCTACATTATTTGACGATTTCTCGCTGCGCCCGGCTTACGGAAAAATTACAAAAAAGGAATAATGTAAAAGTTTATATATACTCGTACAAAAATATAAAATTTCCGCTATTCTGTTGGTTACTTTTATATACTTTGATTTTTCTGAACAGAAAAAACAAACTTTTGATGGAATCTCTTTCACTTTTTTAGCGAAAACTATAAGATGCAGTTAAAAGCTGGGTTATATTCATTATATAAAAAAAATTAATCCTTTATGGGTTTTTCCTAATTTTTACCATTTTTTTTCAGTCAGATTCAGTGCAGTAAATAGCATAGATTTGTGATAATAAAGTCATAAATAAAAAGATTTTTAATAAACATAATTATTTTATTTTACGATATTTATCATATCTCTGAAATTTTGATATAAAAAATGAACTATATACAATGATAAAAGCAATAATTTTTAAAACAATGTAAATTCCTATTTATATTTCCAAACAGGGGCAATTAATAATATAAATGATAAACACTGCATATTATGAAGACAATTATTTTTTGCCTATTTTGAGACACAACAATCCTACATTTAAAACAACGATGATAAAATGCATTATGTTGTTTTTTCTAATGGCACTTTTCATAAACTCACTGACAAAAGCAGCTATTTTAAGCCGAGATAACGCTTCTTGTTTTTCAGTAGCTCCATCAAAGGCCAAGAACACGTAATAGCTATTCATGCACACAACCCTTTTCACGGGTGGACCCCATTTATGCACTACATTCACTCATCCACAGATCGCAATTTAGATCTGAATCAAAAAATGATCACTTCTGAAACAGTACTCCCCTCGACATGGAGGATATGGTGTCCACAACAGATTTATACTTGCGCCATCCACTATGCACAAGAAGAGCCTTCGGCCTGTGGGGTTCAAACTCGCAAACTGAAGAATGCGATTCCAATGCCCGATCAACTTAGTTATCCCGGTTCAAAAATCGGTTGTGTTAAATATAGATGGCTCAGCTCTTCATAACTTTATTTATTTTGTAATGTCTTGATCCTGACCGATTAAATGAAAGAATAGAATTTCAGAAAATTCTTTTATTTACAGCCATATATATACGGAAGAACAATTTGTGCTAATCTAGGTTAAAAGATTTGATATTTACAAAATTTAGAATTTGATGTTATTTACACAACAGTCGAAGCTTGAAGGTTTTTCGTGCAAACAGTTCTCCATCAATTCGTAGAAATAACACCATAAGACACTAACAGGGAGTTAATCAGCAGGGTCACTCCAGGGTGGAACTTAAAATGCAGAAGTCTGCAATCCAAAGAGTCCCTCTCTTCTTCAAAGAAAACCCAGCACTTTATCTCTATTCAATTTCCGCTTCCTACTTTCCACTGGTCCATTTTAGCTCACCATCGCCAAATAGCCTTTCAGCAGACTTTTCTTCATTTACTGCTCCACTCTGGGTGAGGGAGAGAAATACCATCCTTAATGCGTCCTTGTAACTGACCATTCTGGAACACATGTTAATGAGTCCCCACAATATGACCATTTTTCATCCAGAGGGGTTTGCACTCCTTTCTCTTCAAGGTGTGATAAGTTCCAAACAATGAACCCCATGTGTGGCCCTCAGCTGATCAGTAATGACCAGATGCGACGACCACTCGGCGATAAGAAAATTCCCCATATTGTAATCTGTATATATTTAACAATTGAATGTTTTAACAGGTGGTGAACAGCTGGCTGGAAATGCCGCTTACCATGAATAAAACAGGGGAACGTTACATTTTCCATTTAGAGAAATTACAGAAACAATTGAATATTTAACCTATACAACAAAAAATTATCAATTATTATCAGTAAAAGTAAATGAAAAACTTCCAAAAATTTAATTTTTCAATACAGTAATTGTCTTATTCATTTCATTACTTTTACAGACATTTCCGAACCCATGAGAAATTAATTTAAAAAAAGAAATTTTTAGCTTCTTATAATTCAAACAATTATGTCTAGCTGTTAATCAATGACGGTGAAATAGGTGTTAAAAGTTTTCTAGCGTATTTTCAAAATTCTAATTGTAACTATAATTATTAGTACGTAAATTCCTGTTCATACTCTTTTTCACCGATGGAATGGCAACGGATATTATTGAAAATAAATTAACACATTTTTCTTTTTAAATGAGTGTTGGAATGTAACATGATCAGTATCAATATCATAATCAGTTACAATATCAGAAGAAAAATTCATTTTTGTTTGATTGCATGTGCAATTGGGGTTTAACTATTATACGACAAACAGTAATTACAGAATGTATGTGCATTGCATATTTTGCTGAATATAATTAACCATTTTGTTCCGAATAATTAATGACCAAAATGTTTTTTTTTCGATTGATAATGTTCGTAACACCCAAATTAACTGTTTTTACTCAATTTATCACCTTTTCCACCAATTATTCATACAAATGGGTTTCTTGCATTAATCAAAAAATTAGAAACAACTAATTTTCTACAAATTACCAGTGAAAAAGGAAACTATTCATCGAATCTTCACATGAGTCTATATGGATGACTTTCAATTAATTCATTTGTTTCTAAACAAGATAGTTTTATAACAATAGTTAATAAAATAACATCAGCAAATTTATGCTCATTAACATTGATTCCTATAATCCGAATCAGCATGATTCAACTTAGAAAATGATAATTAATTTAACCAAATTCAACACTTTAGATAAAAATAGTTACTATACTAAACTCTTCAGAAATTATTTGTTTTGTTTATAGAAGTATACTTTTGATTAAAAACTTAACCAATTTTTAACAAGAATCAATAGTTCTTGCTTCTCCTGGGGAATAGTAATAATTTGAAGATAAAGTTACTTTCATTTCGGTGGGGCTGCAAATAATAAATGTTCCCATACATTTAGTTGCTACGAAAAATAAATATACCCCTATTCCTTTCAGGGGAGTTTGGATACGAGTTAAGGTTAGTCTTCAGGTCTCTACTCCCAGTTTCCGTCTGAGCATCGTACCAACTAAAATTCAATTACATCCCAGACACCTAGATAAGTCAATGGTAACTTTTTTATACCAACAAAAGTATTCTTTGAAGATTTCATTTTTTATTTTAAGATTCAAAAAACTTTTGTGAAATACATCACAATACATCTATAATCATATGTATAAGATAAATATTTTCATGCTTTTTTTGTAATGAAACTTTTTTTTTCATGACTGAATTCTTTATTTCATTGTAAACATGCTGACGACTGATAAAGAAAAGATCTGAAGGTATCTATTAGATTTATCTCTTAGATTTTCTGTAATTTATCTGCCAGAAAAAAAATTAATGAAGTCTATCATACTAAAATGAAAATTTTTTAAGCTGTCGTTTAATAACAAACATTAAAAATAAGAATTTTTCTTTTATTTAAAAAAAATAACTTTTTTGAAAGCAAAGCGAGCTATACAATGATAAGAAGTTTTGAGAATAAAGGACGATTTGAGATTTATTTTATGATAATTTTTCTAATGATATTATGATCAAATATTTCTACTGAAGCCCTTTGATGATTTCACAGTTAATTTATACTTTTATAAATACAACATCCTATTTCCTAGATAAGAAAAATAAAAATCTTCCATAACAACTTGTTTAATTCCTTTAGTACAATAATCTTTTTGAGGGATGAAGAAAACTGCATTTTCTTTCTTATTCTAATCTTCAATCTCCCTTGTTGTATTAAACATAAAACATGCTATACTATCGAAATTGCAATGCCTTTTTCAATAATATTTCAAATTTACTTCTCAAAATGTTTATGACTAATTATAAAATAATTTGTATATTTAAAAGTAAAGAAATATTTAATTACTTTATTATTGAATGCTGTTATTCCTTTAAAATTCAATAATCATTTGCTTAAATTCTTGTTTTTCAATATTTTATCAAGCGATTAGCCATGTTTCCAATATTTTTGAAAGAATATATTTTTTTTAAAAATTAGGGATTTTTAGGCATTTTTTTTTTTTGTTTTTTTCTGATTTTTATTCTAATCATTACAAACTAAAATAAATAGTATGTCCTTAAAAAAATAGCAAATCTGTTTATCTTTGATATTTTGCTTAATTGATATAAAACTATATATAAATGGATTTATAGCAAAACGTTAGAGAATGGTTAAATTCACCAGCCACATTATGTTCTAAAACAAATTTCCATGAAATGTCTAATGTCCATACGAAAGCAAATGTATTTTAAAATTTACACATTATATATTAGCAATACTAATTTTATGTTTATTTGTTTTTTAGTTTTGCCTTAAAAATCTCAAATTAACATTGAAATAAACCTAATTCACTTTGATATTTTAAAACAACAAACTGCGTATATAGATCAAAAATAAATCAAATTTTTTAATTTCGTTTGAAAACCATTAATTTTAAACCAAGAAACTCAGTGAAAATAGAAAAAAAAATTCTTGTGTACAAAAATTACTATCAGATTTATCATTATAAATATATTTGTTTTCGTAAACACCAATATTCGGTAGTCCTTTATGTCGCAGTTGCACGTTTTAATTCTTGGAACAAATAAATATTACAAATAAATTAAATTCTTTATTTTCAGGCTTCATTTTGCTTTTTAAAATAACTCAATACCATTCGTTAATTGTTTAATGAAAAGTATAGAGCACTTTAAAAAAAAATTTGATGTCGATTTTTATTAATCCTTATGCTTAAATGCTTATTCACAAAACATATGTAAGGAAAAGTTAATGTTTCTAGGCATTTTTATATGTTTCCTTTTATGTCTAAGATTTTCCTGAAAACTGCAAAAAATTTTATTTAATAAATCTCAGTATTTAAATTTTTCAAATGTTTTTATAAGAAATGTATTTTTGTTAAATATACTTGATTGAGGATACAGGTATACATTTTGATTGAAGTCAATTTTTTGACTTAAATGTACGTATCCTTTCCGATAAGAAGTACAGTTTTCCTGTATTTCCTGTTTATAACATTTTATTTTACTTTATATTGAAATACATGAAAATGAGTAGCTATTACGAAAGTAAATTCGTCATTAATTTTATAAAACATGCTTTTTCACATGAATATATAAAAGGAAACGATGTTATACAAGTAAAAAATTCATAAAACGTTTTACTTACGACATACAGTCAGATTCAATAAGGCACTTTTTTTGTGCTTTTTATGTCGCGAATTTTCTACAAAAAGTTCAGATGGTATTGAAAGCTAGACCGATTGAAAGTTCAAAAACATCATTAAAACTTACCGAACAAAGCACTTTAAAAAAGAAAAATCATTATTTATTGAAATATAAGCCAAAGAATTGCAATAAAAGAAATCAACTTAAAAGTCTATAGAAATATTTATATGTTAATAAATCAAATCCTGAGACAAAAACAAGTTTATGATACATTTTTGAAATATATGTACGTTTATGTTTCTAATGATATTTAAATAATAAATTTGGAAACTTTTACTTTTATTCAGGATTGTCGTATTCAAAATTCTCAATATATACGACTACTATTTGATTTCCTGCCTTACTTTTACAGTTTTATCTAACAAAAATAATTTTACTTATTTTATAAAAATAATTTTGCATTTTTTATAACAGGGTTAGACTCATGCACTAGCAGATTGATTTCGTCAGTATATTTTATTTGCTTTATATTTGCAGTATATTTTATTTATTAAACAGCTGCAAATTATAATCACATTAATCTCTAAACGTTAAAAAAATGGTTCCTTTGGTTCCTAAAATTTTTGCGATGATTTAATTTCTTCTATTACAGTTTGTATAATATATTAAAATGGCATATACCCTGTAAACTTATCTCAGAGTAACCTTTTTTAATAGCAGTTTTAGTAAAAAAATTAAAAAAATTCGGTGTATTTTCTGTTACATGTAGGTTTCTGCATTCTAGATCAAGCAATCGCATATTTCTCTATTCTTATCTTTCTCAGTAGTAAAAAAACTGGGCAAATTTTTTAAATTTCAGGTTTTTAAGTTTCCAGAAAAGTTCAAATGTATTTAGTTGCATTTGTAGCCAATGAATACCGCGAAACTTAACTGAAACTACATTCAAAATTTTTACCAATTTTCCTTAGACAAAATTGCTTAACTTTGACAAAATATCTTTATTTTGATATTTCAGTTTGTGCCCCTTAATTTAAAAAAGTATATATCTACAAAGTAATCCAGATTGATATATTTTCCCTTTAATATAAAAAGAGATTGTTAAATTCAATTCGAAAAGATATAAAACTTGAATGGTGCAATTTTTTTTTCATCTCAAAAATTCTCTAAAATTGTTATGGGTAATTATTGTAAGCAAATCCCTTTTACATTGTTATTTATAGTGTTTTAGACATGCAGATTTAAATAAGTATAAGAGTTTTTTTTAATCATGTCGAAGATTTCTTTAATTATATTTATTCTTTAGTCTTTTTATAACCTCGAAAAAATGTTTTTAAAAATTGATAGATAATACGAATATTTTTAATTTAACATTTTATAATAAATTTTTGAAAATTTCATCATAATGATAAGATAAACTAATTATTTTTTCCTTCATTCAGAATTTGTTTAATACCCTATTATGAATTTCAGAACTAACTAATCAAGTTTCTTTGATTAAAGTATAAACTTTATCTAATACGAACACTTTCCATCATACGATGACTGATTTTAGCATGTTCATGTAATGAAAAACATATCTAATCTAAAAGAAGTAATAAGAGATTAACGAAAGACAACAGAATAATCTAAAAGTATCGCCAAGCAGCTTTGAAAATTGGAAAAAATTTTAGTAGTAATTAGAAAATAGTTTTCCTTCATTAATTCATTCCATTCGCCAAGAAAAAAAATTATCAAAAGTAATTTTTCAGCTTCCTCATCATGTATCATGATTAAAAAAATGATAATTTTAGTCTAAACAGCCTCCATTTCAATTAGATTTCAATAAGGAAAAATGAAACAATATTAAGGAATTTAATTTATATTCCCATGCTCATGTTCGGTTATACATTCCTTTTATTTTAAAATGAATGAAAAATATTATAATATTCAATCATGTGGAATTTTATTTCAAAACAATTAATTAAAGAATCCAAATTTGCTTTCTTCTGAATATGAAGAACTGAGAACGAAGATTAAAACTTAAAACGCGTATTTCTTTCCTAAAGCTACTCGATGTGTAAATAAGTCACAAAAAACAAAAATAATCGCTTTTAATGCAATAAAATATAAATTTATTTAATTTTAAAGCAATTAAAAAATAACTCATTGATAAAAAAAGACGAATAATTATAAATTATTATCTTCTGAATGTAAATTTCATATTCGTTTAAAAACGGAAGAATGAAGAAAAATGATAGTAAAATTAAGAAAAAAATCCAATTGGGTTTTTTTTTACTATAATTTATTTTTGGGAAGAGAGACCATAATTGTTTTATTTTGATTAAATTAAAATTAACTAAAATTTAAAATAATAAAAAGAGGAAATCTACGATTGCAAATTTCAAGTTTATATGAGAACAATTTTAATCATTAACCGGTTTAATCGTTTGGTTTATATATATATGATTCGAACAAGGTTAAAATTTAAAATTTAAAAAACTATCATTGTATTTAGTGAGCGCAAATGCAGCTACTACTAAAATACAGATGAATCAAATAAATTAGCAATATAACAGAAAACGAAACTTATTATGGTAAAGGAACTAAAAGTAGGAATCGAAACTAAAAAATCATTTATTATTGTATTTAGTGAGCGTTATTGCTGCTACTACCCGAATATAGATGAATCTGAGAAAATTAGTAATATTAGAAAAGTAAAAATGAATACAATAGAATAAAATTACAACAAATAGAAAAAGAATCCGGCCTGAAGACTTTTTCAAGGTTCACCCTCAGGCAAGGATTCAAAATAAAGAATTTTTTCAGTGAAGAATCGGACAATGTCCAACAGTATTGATCCCTCGTGACCCAAAAATCAAGGTCAAAGAGAAACATCAATTTCACAACAAACACACAAAACAAAACAACATTAAAGTCATCATCAAATAAAGCAAGAATATATATACAAAAATATATATAAAATAAACCTACATAAGAATATTCGACCAATAATTAAAAATATTCAACCCAATAATTAAAAACAAAAAGGAAAGAACATTCCTGCAGCAGGCAAAGAAATTTTAACTATCCTCTCCGCTATCGATTTGAATACTGTGCAAAAATAATAAATGCAGGTTCTAAGGGCCATCTATTGATTTAGTATCCGAAAGCCTATTTTATTTTTAATTTAAAGAATTAATATTTCATCATTTCTATTTTTATTACAATATTAATATTGCACTAGTTTTGGGGGAAATCGTCTTGTTTAAATTTTTAATAAAATTATTTGTCGCTTTCATAAATGAAATTTTGCTATTATAAACTGGTTTAATTTTAATTTTAATAATTTAATATAATTAAGAATGTCTCTCCAACCCCTAAAAACAAGAAATTTTCAAAAAAGTAAAACTAGAAGAACAATACCAAAATTTCATTCTTAAAAAATTATATTTCTTCAAAAAGTTTTAATTTTTGATTTTACAGTTATAGAAAAAGTGTAAATGCTACTTAGCTCCGGCCAAATGCAAGAATAAGTAATCAACCATAAAATCATTAAATAAATAAAAAAAAATCCAAAATTCATCAAAAATTAAATTATATCAGAAACCGAAATAAAAAAATTCTTAGAAACGAAAAAAATTGTTCTGTAAGAAATCTGTAATAAAATAATGAAATTGGAATTAAAATTTAATTCTGAATTAAACTACAAAAAGAAAACAAACCTAAAAGCTATATGAAATAATACCAATTTATGAAACAAACCTAAGTTAGAATAATTTAGGAAACGAATCGAAACTAATTGCGGAAACTGGACTAAAAAATTTTTCGAATTCCAACAAGGTTAAAATTTAAAAATTAAAAAACTATCATAGTAATTAGTGAGCGCAAATGCAGCTATTACTGAAATACAGATGAATCAAATAAATTAGCAATATAAGAGAAAACGAAACTAAATATATAAACTAAACCTTATATATATGTTATATATATATATATATATATATATACATATACATTAATATATATATATATATTCTTAAATTTAATAAATTTAATTATTACTTTATTCTATTTTACTAGTGATATCTAAATCCATCTGCAATCCAATAGCCTTTTTTTCAAAGTTGTCAATATTCAAAAGAAAACAGCAAAAATCCACAGACCGAAAACCTCCAATAACTGCCGATGTGAACTTCTGTGCAAGCTTAGAAGAAACCCATATCCGTTGTGTTCTGCAATATATGAAGAGAAAGTCCTGTCAAAAAATTAATGATGATTCCTACAGTTGCGCATGATCAGTTAACAAAAACATCCTTTCAGTTCCGCCATTAAATTCCTTCAAATAAAAAACTACTGTATCATATACTGCACTTCTCTATTTCCAGACACGTTGGAAGTGTTATTTTAAATATAAAGCATAACAATGTTTTCCTAAGGCAGAATCCTTTTACTGATCTTGAAATTTCAATGTTAATAAAAATATGTATGGATTAAGTGAAAAAATTAATTAAAAATAGCGCACCATTAAGATTTTGTATAGAAGAAAAAAATAATGTTCCTAAATGATCGCCTATGTTAACTTTAAAGTTTCAACAATGTATTTTTATTGTTTTTGTTATTTCTCAATTGCAGTTCAACATGTTTTTTCATACATAAGCGAGATAATAAATCCAAAAAAAAACTCCTTTATCGTAGATGAGTCAGTTAAATTTAAGAAATTAACTTGTTTTACTTCTTTGTTCCAGCTGAATTATATCACTTGTTATTGTTTTTATAATTCCAAATAAAGAAGTTAACAAAAATTACAACGCTTCTGTGTATGTATGTATGAACTGTCATTGACAACAATGTTGAATTAACAAAAAGAAAGTAATAAAATCGTTAAAATTACTTTTCAACTGCAATCTGAATCATTTGAAATTTTAAACCAGCAATTAATATCGACTCCTTTCAATGAAGAATCTCGCAAACAATAATTCTCTAGAAAAGAGCTTTATAATATCATTGTTAATATCATCATAAATTTATTTGCGTATAACTTTTATATAAATGATTGTTTGATTCCAAAATCTTATTGCAATTATTTATCCATGTAGCTGACGTCCCATAAATTCATATAAAGGTTTTGAGAACCAATCTATAGTGCATTTTTATTATTTAAAGTCTTTATCACTTAACATCACAACGCTGAAACGTCATTTGATTAATATTGAATGTTATTAACAATTACGAGTATGAGAAATTTACTCAATTAACTGAATTAAAATGAGAGAGGCTGTGAATGAGAGAGATTATACTAAGCTAATATTAATTCCTCTGAAGTATTTTCATTAGAACAATTCACTCTCCACTTGCTCAGCGAACACTTACAATTAATTTTCCATATTAAACCAGCGTAGGATGTTTGAAAATTAATCAATATTTCTGAATATTATGTCATTCTAATGTTAAAATATTCAGTGTTCAAGAGAGAAGATATTTTGCACGTCTTTCTCTGTAAATCCTCTTACTATTCTAAGCTAAATGGAAATTTCATGAGCAATATTGAATAAAGAATTATCTAAGTAATTTCAGCTCCCTTTAGTATTAGAATCTTGAGGATAAATACAGATTTAAAGGAATTAAATCTTTTACCACTTCTACTAGAAACTGCTTCCAGATTTATTGCGCAAATATATTTGTACAAGTTTGTAAGAGGATTCAGATATTTAAATCCTAAACATAATATCAAAATATAATGTTGATATTATCATATTAAAATTGAAGTATCGATTTTCTATCATAGTGACAAGATGACTATGATTGAAAATTAATACTTATTGTCAGTTGAAGTCACATTGAATTGCCACGACAGATAGTGATGCTATTTCACTAGCTCTGGCCAGTTCAACAACAACAGACAACTGTTTATTGTTGTCTAAATGGATTGGAATTATTCTTGAAATATTCTTTGTTGTCGTATTTCAACCTAAAGAAAACGTCTAGGGTAGACTGTTTAGTTTTTGTATCATTCTTCAAAGCTTAATTCATATACATTTCTTAAATATTTAAATAGATATAAATCCAAGAAAAGCAGATTATTTGACAGCCCAAATCATATTTTTTAGGTCTTGCTTAGTAATTTTTCCTACATACTTCATAATAATTTTAATATAAAATCTTACGTCCTTTATTCTGAATTAATTGAAGGACAGCTGTGACCTGGTGGTAAGGTCTGGTTTCGGAGCCGGAGGGCATCAGGATTGAGACCCAAACATCCTTCTGATGGTCTGGTGTGGAAGTTTGGAAAGGGGCTGCCATCCATGTCATCTGACCTAGGTACAAGATTAAGACGTGCTTCACAAAGAAAAATGTGCTGCTTTAAAAATGGGGTGTTAATATAAGGGTGTTGGAACTAATTCAGAATTAATGGTGCAAAAAAAGAAATAGATTGATTGCCCTTATTATTTATTATAATTTGAAATATACATAATAAAAAGGTGTTTTAATAATTATTTCATCTTTGCCACTAAGCCCTACACCATTATTTTCACATACAATTTAAGAAGTTATTTCTTAACAATAAACTATTTTAAATCTCTAGAAAAATATTTAAAAAAAATTTAAATAATTTAACGCGATTTTAAAATACATTAGTATGACTTATCTGATTTCTTTTAAATTACTACTTTTTATGTAAATGAAAGAAATATCTTCTTCTTATGTTGTACATTCAAAAATTCTAAAAATTTTAAAGTATTTTTTTCGAATTATGAAAGCATGTGCTTTCTCTCTTTAAGTGAGCATTCTGCAATAAATACAATTTCATAATTTGGGTGAAACATCATATAAATAATGAATGAGAGTGATTTTATTTTGTACACACAAGCATATTAATCAAAGGGGAAATAATGTAAATTTTCTTGGCCTTATTAGATCGATTTACGATTCCAGAAATGAATCGGTACATTTAAATCCATATTATGGTTAGAAAAATGATTTCGCGAATTTCTAGAAGAATTATGAAACAAAGCTTAATAACCTACATTTACTTAATTCGCAAAATGAAAATATTAAACAGGATTGAATGGAAATGAATAGAAATATAAAGTCTTCAGAAATGATAATTATATGATGTTTTCCAAGTGCAATTTATTTACAGATGGTTTAAGAAAAAAATATTTCTTTTTCCATCTGCAATTATATATTATTTTGTATGAATATTTAATTAAGGGGTACGCTTAGTGCACCTTTATGTCGTGAAATATTTATGCATATATTTATTGCAGTTTGTAAGTAGTTCGCAATTAAAACGAATAATTTGTGACATCTCAATTGTTACATATTACAGCATAAATGTTAGCAGCTTTATATTTAGGATAGTTCAAAACTTCTGCACTTTCTTATTTTTATTTTTCTGAAATCTTTCCGTACTGCTATATATTTGTAAACAAAAAGGTACAAAATAATTGAAATAGAAAATAATATTTGTGATTGCTGCGGATATGTTAGTAAATTATTTCCGTTCAAAATATATTCTCACTAAGTTTAGAGAGAGATATAAATTATTCACTTCTTAAAGTATATTTTTTCTTAGGTATCCAGAATATATTTAATATGTTTTCCTTAAAAGCATAAAATGCCATTTGTTAATATTTATAAAAAAATAATAATAATTTTCATTTATACTGATACTGTTCAAAGAACAAAGAGCCCTAAAATGAATTGAATTATTATTTCATTTATAGTTAGACCAGAATAAAATTGTTATTCAAGAGTGTTAGGTTTTCTACTTTTGATTTTTGGTTTCAAATAGGAAAATTGATTTAGCAGTCAGAGATAACTTTGCAATTAAAGTTGATTGCCTTTCTTTCAATATAAATAAGGCAAGGTCAAAGGCGTAGAAACGCTTTTACATAATTTAACTTCCCCAAGCAAACTCTCTTTTATTACGTATTTCTAATTTACATTCGCTTTAAAATATCTTTTTTCAAGATTTATTTGTAGTGATACATTATATTAGGATTATGAATAAATAATATGAAAACATTAGCTTCATTAATTTAAAAAAATTATAAAGATCATAATACAAGTATATATATATATATACAATCATAAAATTATTAAAACAATCAAAACACATTTCTTGATCAACAAAATTAAAACGAAACCAAATAGGTCGAAATCGAAATTAACTCAATTCAGAATTACACGCTAAAAGTTCACAAAATGAAAGGTAAATGAATAAGAACCAATTAATGAAACAAATCCACAATACTATATTCAAAGAATTATTTAAACAGAAACAGAAGTAACTACGGAAACGAAACCAAAACCGGAATCGTAACTAAAAATCATTACTGATTAAACAAGTTTTAAGAATTAAAATGTTTTTAAATCAATCATTGTATTAAGAGAGCGCAAATGCAGCTACAACTAAAATACAAATGAATATAAATTAATTAAAAAAATAAGACAACCGAATCAAAATAATCAATAGAAAAAAATAGTCAATAGAACAGGAATCCGGCCTGAAAACTTCGTCAGGAGCCACTTTCAAGCAAGGATTCCTAATAAGGGATTTTTTCTGTGAGGCATCGATGGACAATGGTCAAAAGTATTGACACCTCGTGGCCCGAAAATCCCCCGAAAAGGAAGGCAGAAGAGACATACCAATTTTAACATCAAAAGACAAAAACAAAGCAAAACATTAAAAACATCAACAAATGAAACAAATATATATATAAAAAGTAAAACTACATAAGAAAAATCACAATTAATGACAAAATTAAGAAAACAATAAGTTCAACAGACCTGGCCGCGGACAAGCCGTTATTCCTTTCCAATAATAATACTACAGTGTAACCAAACATAAATGGGATTTATTAGCGCCATCTATTTCACTAATATTTCATCATTTCTTTTTTTTATTTATTTATTGATATTGCAGTAGTTTTTGGAAAAATCGTTATTGTTTAAATTTTTTATAAAACTATTTCTTGCTTTTATAAAAGAAATTTTGTTATTACAAATTGTTTTAATTTTATTAAATTGTGAGAAAATTAAATTTTTGAAAATTTTCGAGTTAAGATTAGAGTGATAATTACAGAGTTTAATTATATTAAAGTTGAATTCGTCTCTTTTATCATAAATACCTACTATTGTTTTTTCATTAGCAATTTCGATCCTTAAATCCAGATAAGTAGCTTCATGATTATCATTACTTGTTTCTTTTAAAGTTAATTCTTTAGGATAGCAGTTAGTAACAATGTTGGTATTATCTAAGTTAATCAAAATTAAATCATCAATGAATCTCCATCCGTTTATTAAGTAATTATTAATTATTTTTTTCTCGTAATAATGTAGGAAAATGTTGGCTAAAGCACTTGAAAAAGCGGTACCCATTGGAATACCCTTAACTTGTTTATAAAAATCAATACCATTGAATACATAATTTTCGGTAATATTAAAATTGCATAAAACCAGCCAGTTATGTTTATTAATTACATTTTCATTTCAATATTCACCATATATATGAGTACAGACATTTATTAATTTCTCATGGGGCAGGTTGGTATATAAATTTTCAAAGTCAAAAGTATTAATTTTATAAATTTTGTTATCTTTTAAGAAATCTAAAAGTAGAAGAAGATTGTTTTGTCATAAATAATAACAAAAAGATTTTAGATTAACAAAAGATTTTTATATATACTGCTTTTGATGTTAATGAGATATGTATGTTTCTGCTTCTTTTACTGTGTTAGAAAACACCATAAAAGGTCCTAAATAGTCAAAAAGCAAAATCTCATTCAAAAGAATAGTGTTTGCCTAATCTGATTACGCGCGCATTCGGAGATTTACACAAATTCATTATTTTCGAAATGAAACAAACCGAATAAATAATGTCAACGCATTTTCTAAGTTTATTTTGTATAAGCTTCTCTTTAATCAATCCTAAATTATCATATATCATTGTTTTGTATTTGCCATGGTCAACACCTCGTACACTGAAATGGTGCTTTTAAAAGTGTTTCCAAATTAAGGTTAGTAAAAAATATCTACCGTTTCTCCTTCACAATTTTAACGTAAAGAAAAAACGTTCTGAAGTGCTTAAGCGATACATTTATGTTTAATTTAGGAAGAAGATATTTTTATATCGGATTGCAGAAAGCTTGGAAATGAATGAAAGTATTTTATTTTGATAGATATTTCTTTCTGTAATGATCTCAAAGGAAAGACTACTTTGAATGGTATAAAAGACATATTTAAATATCATTTGTTCATATCTACACCTGTAAAGTGATTTTACACATACGAAATAGATTAGTCATAATCTTTCTGATAGTTTTTGCTCCCTTCTTAAATATTTTTACTTTCTTCATTTATTTATCTTATGTGAAATAATGCTACAAATAACTCTGGGAAGTTTCGAAAAAAAAAGATGTTTTTCCAAAATTGACAGTATGTGATGTACTGAAAACTATAAATAATATTATAACATTTTAATAGTTAATTAATCGTAATAATTTTACTTCTTTTCTGTAAATGCTTTTAACATTACTTCGTGTTTCTGTACTTTCATAAATAGAAATGCATCTTTTCTTTAAATATTATTATATAAAAATATCAATATTTTTGAAGGAGGCGAAAGACTATACGTTTTTTATTGATATTTTTAAAAAATGTGATGATGAATGATTTACTGATATATTAAAAATAGTTTCCTTTTAAATAAAGTCTAATTAAGAATTTCATTGAATTCCTTTACATTTTAAATACTTCCTACTTGTTTTCTATAAATTTCATTAAAAAGTGTTTTCAAATATTTTATTATAACTGAATATTTCATCCCTTGTTCAACTTTCCCAAAAATTGATTTTCATTTTAGTTGTTATTATAAACTGTTATTCATACACTTTAAAGCACCATAAGTTAATTCATATGGTAATCTTCATTCTAATATAAAGACATAATTGAAATTTTCTTGTAGGAAAAGGGAGAGGAATGGACTGTGGATCATATTGCTTTGTGAATAAAGTGAAAAAAAAACTAATCAACAAATATTGTCTTAAATATAATGATTATTTATATGAATAAACTATTAAAGGCCATTATTATCAGTGTTTTGACAATAATGATCGAAGGGTCGATATTTATACTGAAATTATTTATCACTTTTGGCACCTCATATTTGATTTATAATTTTTCTTCTAATCTTGCGTAAATCTCTCAATCAATTACTCTGTCACCTCAAAACTCATAAGAAAAATTACAGTTTTCTTTTTAAAAAAAGAAATAAAATACTTTTTTTATAAATCTAGGAAAAAAAGATTAACTTCTGTTTCTTAGATTAGAATACAGCATTTTTATTATGTTTAAAATCAATTTATTTTCACTCGGTATTTCCATTTTGAGGTAAAGCAACATCACAAAAATTCTATTTTTTGATCTGTAATATAATTTTTGGAAAATAATAAACATGTATCTACAGTAAAAATAATTCTTCGAATTAATGAGATTTCTATCTATGAAATTAATCTCGATAATTAATGAAATCGCTTGATATTTTCATCACTCACATTTTTTTCTCATTTTAATCACTTTTATTCAACAACATTTAAAAATGTAACTTATAAAATGGGATTCAAAATTTTGCAATAAAATGTAAATAAAATACGTTATTTATATTTGCAATGTAAATATTGATTGCATTATATTGTAAATATAAATACTGATTGTATTAAAATGTAAGTGTAAATATTTAGTTGTAATTATTTGCCTATTATTAATAATTGTTTGCAATTGATCTTGTTTTGAACATTCCATTTAAAATGAAAGACAATATAAAATAAAATGCATTTCAACTGTCTTTTTCGTAATCTTTTTTGAGAAACGTTAAAAGGAGGTAGTTTTTTTTTAATATTATCTTAAAAATCTTAAGTTAATTAAGTTTTATTCTACATCACTCCAAGATCAAAAGCTTGCATTCAGTTCACAAATCAACTTTGCCAGCATTTGCTTGTCAACAGTTTTTCCATGGCACGGAAGAAAAAAATATATAATACAAGAAATAACTCTTTTTATATTTAAAACTAGCCGCCTTTGGCGACCAGCTGGTTCGCCATGAGTAATGCGTTCTAAAATTTTCAATTAAATCACATATTCATTAGCCTTGAAGTAATTCCGGGCATTTTTTGGCCTGAAATTAATATTTTCTTTAAGATTATGGACGGTAAGTTCTAAAAGAACCCGTTTTCTTGATAATATTCTTTAATTTTATAAATCAGTCAGTTTTAATTATCGGTTATGCTTCCAAAATATTAAAAATGTATTTTTCGGTGATGTTGCCAAAATATTAAATATGTTTTTTGAAAGAAAGCGAAAAAATATTATTAAATTAATGATACAGATATTGCAAACGATTATAGAAATATGCTATTAGGTCGGGAGTTCAATGCATATCTGCCTAAATTCAATCAGGTTTACCGTAAATAAAGATTTATTGAATTAATTATTTAGATATTGCAAACGATAATAGAATCCTTTGCCTTGCATTTATTTTTTTAGAAAGTATCACTTTTTATATTTATGTTATTTTATCCAGTCACGTGCTGAAAGTATCATTTCTTTAGACTTGATTTACGATTATCGTTTTTTTGTTATTATTATTTGAACTTCCGTCATTGTTTTCTTTTCTTTTATCCGGTCACGTGATCAAAAAAACATAGTTAAAATATTTCTTTAAAAATTCGTTAAAAATAGAGGCTTTAGTTATACATTAAAACACTGATACCATTAGAAAGCTAATTTTTTAATCTTTAAATTGATGTTAAAATCATGTTTGTCCGATAATATTTTCGGAAGTTATAGCGGAAAAACGTCGAAATTTCGCTTAAATTTTAATTAATTCAAATTCTAATTAAAAATTCGAAAAAAGGGCTCCGAGGTGCACATTCCCGACCTCCCAGGTATACATATACCAAATTTGGTAGCTGTAGGTCCAACGGTCTGGCCTGTAGAGCGCCAACACACACACACACACACGCACACACACACACACATTGAGCTTTATTATAAGTATAGATTAGTTTGAAAACTTAATATGATTATTTCTTAAAACATAGATAAATTCAAACAAGTTTTTCATTTCATTTTATATCATTATATTTAAATGAACTCTTCATTCATTATAGATTTAACGAAGTGATAATTAGTATTGGAATATATTTATAAATATCTTCTTTGAAATAATGTGAAATTGGAAAGCAGAAATTAAATACTGAGTAATAAAGAGTTGTTTTAAAATAATGTTTTATCAATGAAATACTAACAATGCTAGAAAAATAAATAAAAAAATTTGCTTACAATAGAAAGGATTAAAAAATATAACTATTATGAAGATAAGAAACGTAAAAAAAACAATAAATAAAATTCTGAAAAATAATTTTTCTACTAAACAATGTGTTGCATTATCGAATGTCAATAATATTGCATTCGTCTTATTCTATAAAGATGTCATTTTGCTTGATTCAGTTTAAGAAAATAACCTGTTTCTATGTGGCATATTGTTGAACATTTTTATATTCTTTTAGTTTCTAGAAGCAGGAGTCCGTCCATTTCCTTAAAAGGAAACTGAAGCGAAAGAAATTGAAATTGAAATATATTGAAATTGCTATCAAAAAAGTGCATCATATTTGGAAACGAGAGGAAATTTTGAATGACGGTAAAAACTATCAGAATGCGAATCTGTACATCAAATTATATTTTTTAAACTTATAGATAACAATGAAATTAACAACTACCTATACACAACAACAGTAGCGCTTTTAAAAAATGGGATTTTTCTTATCGTAATATACAGTAAGTATGTGAATAAATATCAAAGTTTTAAACAATTCTATTTATAATATCATTCGCAAACTTTCATTCTATACAACTTTTTTGCCTTTTTTCATATAAACTAAATTTTATGTATATATGAATACAGGATTCCACATATTCTTTTGTTCTTTTCCTCTTTTATGCTTCTAAATTTTGAAAGTCATTCAGAAAGTTTAGAAATCATCTTCAACATTTTTCTGAAAACATCGGCTTTTAAAAAAAGGGATAGGAACCTAAAGAATGTTCTCTTTCAGTGACAAAATTATTATATGATATAGTTAGTATAGTTAAATGGATAATAAACTATATTGTGGAAATATAGTTTTTAATAATACTTTAGCTATACAGTGAAAGCTTCCAATCGAATCGTATTATAGTAACATAAGTGAAAACATGCCTTTCTTTGAAATTTGAATTTAATGTGATGAAAGAATTGCAGTGAGAGCAGCAAATTATTTAAAAATATGTTGACTGAAGCTGTGATATTATTACTACTATCAAATACTAGGGACATTTCCTTAACGAAGTATTTCTTACTGTTCGAGAGTACTAATGTTTTTAACAATTGCAAACTTTAAATGGACTTTGCCATTGCCTGAGATCTTCAAAGAATGCACAGAAGAAGTCAAGCACTGCTAAAAGTGGACAGTATCCTGTGAGTATAAGAAAAAATTGCAAAAAGATCTCATTATCTGACTTTTTGGACTCTAACTTAAGCTGATAATGGACTCTAACTTAGGCTAAGTAAATGTTCTTCATGTCTTTGTTGTTCATGTTTATTTATTTATATTTTGTTTTTTCATTTTTCCCTTTATTTACTTATTTTTCTTTATTTATCTTATTTTTTATTCATCTATTTATCATCCTCTCTTTGCTTTAATTTTTATCTTACTTTTATTTTTCTGTCTGCAAAGTTAAACTCCTATTTTTGATAAATTTTATTATTTACTAATCATGTTTTCAATTATACTTTAACTGTTTAGTATTATGTAGGTTCTTCTGCTTGAATCATTTAAACCTAATAAGCCTCATAAACTTTTTTTTATTTACCTTTTATTTTAATTCAATGGTGTGTGTGTGTGTGTGTGTGTGTGTGTGTGTGTGTGTGTGTGTGTG
>JAPMOQ010052942.1:209309-320065 GCA_026543055.1 Argiope trifasciata | reverse complement strand
TGTGTGTGTGTGTGTGTGTGTGTGTGTGTGTGTGTGTGTGTGTGTTGACGCTGACTTTTTCTGCATCTAGTACTCATGCATATGAAAGTTATATTTCAATAGCGAATCTTTTGATAGCCATTTGAATTCTCTTTCTTTATTTTAATTATGAGCCATTCACAATTGTTGCGACACTTTCGGCACACACCTAATCATCATCAGAATACTCAGTGTTCCTCTTTGAAAGGAAAAAAAGATTCTATGCAAAAAAATTTCAAGAAATATTTGTCTAGTCATCCATTTATTCACATCGAGCATATTTAATAAAAACAATAATAATTAGTTTCTTTATGAGCTACTAGTTCACAAGAAATTTGCTGTTTTTTGTAAAGAAAGAAATTTGTGAAATTTGTTTCCCCATGATCATTAAAATAAATTTGCTTTGCCTTTCCTGTATGATGAGCGTGAAACTGATAGAACTGAGCGTGAAACTGAATAAAACTCACACTCCAAGTGAGCATCTGCTTTTCTTGACAGTCAATCGAAAAAGAAATCTTTTCTACATAACTTTCAAGACAACGAGAATGCGCTGCTATCTGCAGTTGGGAAAGGAAACTAAACCCGACTACTACAAAATTTGAAAATCTTACTTAACACGCATACATCATTACTGCATATATGTTCGAAATTTTTTTGATCCATATCCCCAAAGCGTATACATATGAGAATTGCTTTTAGCCATTATATTGCATAGTATTGCATAAAAATTAAGCCTGTAAATTTGGTTTTTTATAAAGTATTAGAAAATTATGAATTTTTATTTGCACCATTTTTAGTAATTTAATCTCCAAATGTTTTAAAACATTCAGCAAAAATACATTTTTGATCATAAAAATGAATTTTTCACTTCCCTGTATGATGAAAATCATTTAAATGAATGTGCTTAGTTACTTTTCGCTCCATTTTACAAATACTGAGAAGAAAATAACCTATAGGGCTATGATAGTTTTTTCTAAAGTTTTTAATAGACAAAATTTTTACGATGTTAATCTCTTCATCATAGGCGCTTTATGATAGTAGAATTTTAAAATTGTCAAAAGGATGTGACCAAAATTTGGGTAAATGCTTTTTTCGAAAAAAAGTAAAAGACTTATATTTAATAAGACCATTTATTTAACTTAATAAAATAATATTATAATTTATTTTTTAATTAAATTTACCGTTTTTGAGTGAAAATATTTATTTGCTCTTTATTATCTTTATATTCGCTAAAAAGACCAAAATTTATCATTTCTTAGTTGAAAAAGTTTACAAAAATAGATTTAAAAAGCAATTGTTTTGCAAGGACTAAAAACAAAAATTTTTAGGATTATAAAATCAGGATAAACAAATGCAATTGCAGTTTGTTTTGATATCACGAATCAGCATTGTATCTTTAAAAATGCATTAACAACATAATGTCAAAAAAAAATACTTTTTTAAACTGCAAATTCATTATTTTATATTAAGTTAATTAAGGGATTTAAATAAATTTCAATGTGAAAATCGATCCTTTTTATATGAATAAGTATATAACAATGTTTAGTTTGAAGCTTCATACAAATTTTCTTTTTGACCATATAGCATTTTTAATTGAATGCAAACATAGTATAGCATTCCATCATAGAAATAGCATAGCATTCTATAGATAAGAATTCTTTCTGTTGTTACGTTTTATTGTTGTTTGTTTCGATATCAAATACCTGCGAGTAGATCAACATTTTCTCATTTAGAATGCCATTCAGATAAATTTTCAATTTCAGCAAATTAATATCACTTAAATGACCAAGTAAAAAATGAGAATAATCGTTTGATATCTTTATGTTTTGTGTTCTTTAATTATTGGGAAATTTTAGCCTAATGATATCCTTTTAATATGGAATTCTAAAATTTATTTTCAACTAGCCGCCTTTGGCGACCAGCTCGTTCGCCATGAGTAATTCGTTCTAAAATTTTCAATTAAATCACATATTCATTAGCATTGAAGTAATTCCGGGCATTGAAGTAATTGGCCTGAAATAAATATTTTCTTTAAGATTATGGACGGAAAGTTCTAAAAGTACACCTTTTCCAAATAATATTCTTTAATTTTATAAATCAGTCAGTTTGAACCATCGGTTATGCTTCCAAAATATTTAAAAAAATTCGATGATGTTGCCAAAATATTAAATGTTTTTTTAAAAAAGCGAGAAAGGGGAAAAAAAGTATTAAATTAATGATACAGATATTGCAAACGATTACATAAATATGCCATTAAGTCGGGATTTCAATGCACATCCTGTCTAAATTCCATCAGGTTTACCGTAATTAAAGAAGATTAATTGAGTTAATGATATAGATATTGCAAACGATTGTAGAAACCTTTGCTTTGCATTTATTTTTTAAAGAAAATATCACATTTTATATTTATTTTATTTTATCCAGTAACGTGCTAAAAGTTGCATTTCTTTAGACTTGATTTACAATCATAGTTGTTTTTTTTTTTATTTGAACTTCCGTCATTGTTTTCTTTTATTTCATCCAGTCACGTGATAAAAACATGGTTAAAATATTTCTTTAAAAATTCGTTAAAAATAGAAACTTACGTTATAAATTAAAAACACTGATACCGTTAGAAAGCTAATTTTTTAATCTTTAAATTGATATAAAAATCATGCTTGTGCAATAATATTTTCGGAAGTTATAGCGGAAAAACGTCAAAATTTCGCTTAAATTTTAATTAATTCAAATTCTAATTAAAAATTCGAAAAAAGGGCTCCGAGGTGCACATTCCCGACATCCAAGGTATACATGTACCAAATTTGGTAGCTGTAGGTCCAACGGTCTGGCCTGTAGAGCTCCAACACACACACACACACACATTGAGCTTTATTATAAGTATAGATAACAAATATTTCATTACTTAAAAATACCATGCATCCTGTGCGAAAGATAATTCCAAAACTTTTATAAATAAACTCTTATTTTTTTTTTTTTAAATTCTTTCTTTCATTTACCTAAATTTTATATAGAAATGAAATTTCAGAAGCAGTTTTTAAATAATTTAAAATTATACAAAAGAATCAAATTCTGTTTCAAATCTATTTTTAGCTTAAGCTTTCAAATCTATTTAATAATTTTTTAAAGGAAATAAAGGTGTTTTCAATTTTTAATATTGCTAGAAACTTCAGAAATTTGAACTATTCATAGAAATTTCTTTCTACTGTATTTTACAAAACTTTTAATGGTACTTTATTAACTATTAATCACAGAATACATTTGCTATATGTATTCCGGAGACTATAAATTAAATTTCAATATATCTTGCCAAAGCAATAATTTTTACAGAAAAAGTAAAAAAAAAATCATTAATTTTCAAGTCAATAATTGAAACATTTGTCTACCTTCAGTCTAATACTTCTGATCTTTTTTTCTCAGTTAACATGAAAGTTTGATTTTTCATTAGCAATCAAGTCATCTGACACTTGATGTCATCAGAACGAAGATTAGAGAGAATATTTTTCATGGCAAAAATTTAGTCAGTTTTTCTCTTCTAATTTTTTGCATGTTTGTAAAATATTCTCTTTTGGATTTTAACTTTAAAATATAATTTAATAAAAGTAAATATTAATTTAGGGATCGAAATTCATTATAAATATACTGATTGTTGTCGATCAGTATCAGTATCAGTACAAATCACAGCATTTTAATTTTTCTTCTTAATTTTTTACTAAAAGCTTTGTAATGTATTTTATTCATTTGATTTATTTATTTCGAATGTTCAGTTATTTTCGTAATTTATTTCAATACAATATCGGAAAGAAAAAATTTCTAATTTAAGATATCTTATATTTTACTCTAGACATTAAAGAATAAGTTATTATTTTATCAATTATACCTATTAATATTAATTTCTAGGAATAATTTTTAATAAATTAAGGATTATTCCTTTTAATTAGCCTAGCCAGTTGACCTTTTTGGTATTGATTTATTTGGAAAGTTTCATTTGGAACGTACAAAACCAACTATTAAATGAAAGTAATAGCAGGGCCAAAATGTATAGACCATTGAAATCAATTATCATTACCTTTTGTTGGAATTTTCTAGATCAGCAATCTTTTGATGTCATCCAATTTCTTTTGTATTTCTGATTTGTTCACCATTAGCCATCTCTGAAAGAAATATTAGAATGTAATTAAGTTGTTCTTTTAATCACCTGGAAAAGCACATTTTTCTATTGCTGCTTCTACCCTAGCATCCATTAAAAAAAACCTTTAAATCTCTTTTTGCTAATAAATGCTTTAACTAATTTATCAGAAAAACAAAATTATAGGTACAGTTTTACTATTGTTTCTCTCCCACTTTAGTGGTATCGCTAGAAAGTTCGATTTACAGATTCCAAATAGTGCATGTTAATAGCTTTTTCATCTATATTAAAAATTCTAATCAACTCATGTTTGCATTCTCATTACATGGTCTTCAAAAAAGGGTATCTGCAGTTCCTTTGAGATACTGGAGTTCAAAATCATACTATTCGAGATTTTGGATCCATCGTGCTGTCTCTCCTTCAGCTTCCTCAAAGCTATATCGAGGTAACATGATCAACTCGGGGGAAAAAATTCTGTCCAAAGTATTTTTGATTTTATAATTGTTAAAAATTCCTTACGTGTTACACGATAATTTCTTCCAAGCCGGTCTAAACTTTTGCTCAGATAAGACTATCTAAGAAAACAGAGCTCCTATTCCTTCCAGGTGTCTTCCTCGTCATCTGACCTTGGTTCAAAATTACGATATCCGTCCCAAAATAGCCCTAATGTTGCTTCACAACTGGACGCTAATATAACTAAACTAAACTAAACCTATTACTTTATTTCTAGCTATGTCATAAACGCAGCAAATATGTAGAATTATAGTTTGATAGCAATATAAAAAAGTAAAAATAATAATTTATTTTTAAAGTTTTAAAGAGTTTGAATAATTTATTGAACTTCTCATCGTAACTTACTTAAAGCAAATGCATAATAATACTCTCTGGAGTCAAATATACCCAAATGGTCTATAAAATATATTTTTCGGGAAAGAAATGTTAGACTATTTAGAATTCCACCCAACATTTTAATGTATTCAGAAAATAAATTAATATTTTGAAGAAACTGAGGCCATTTGGTACTTATAATTAATATTATATTATTACAAAAGCTTTCAAATCAATTCAAAAGCATCTCAGCGACGAATATAATTCATTTCTAATCATTTACATGCATTGTCATCATCATTTTGATTAAAATTCTAAACTTCTAAATACAGAAGATTCTATTGGTCATTATTTTCAAATTTTATAAACAAATCAATACATTATCTTCACCTTTTCTACGGAAAGAGTGCTTATATTAATTTTACTGCTTTCTAAAAAATCGTTTTTTAATTCAACATTGTTTTAAGTCTAAATTTTATTAAAATCTTTTTAGGATACTTTTAATAAAAAAAACCTTATTTAGATCAATTGAATTGTCTTCAGATTAATTTAACAAAATAATAAAGATATCAATTCGCATTTACAACTTTAATTTTACACTTAATTCAATTCATTTGTTTTATTTAAAGCTGTCATTTTTATTTTTTTTTAAATTAAAAAATTTGAATTTATGAATAAAATTGATATTTTACAATCAGATAAAACTATATTAATCAAAAAAATTTTAAGTATTATATTAAACCATTATTCAAATATCTGCGATAATCTTATACTCAATTCTAATTCAAATATGAATCGTTCAAATCTTTGTAATTTTTAATTCAGTTTCAAATGATTTAAAAACCGAGCCTATTCTTTTATTTGAAGTAAAAAGGTAGTGCAAAAATTTTGTGAGAGCAATTCATTTTAATTGCAGAATTTTCAATAAAATTAAGCAATAATTCGGTCACGAGTTACTTAACCTAGTTTGTTTACATTTATACAATTTGAGGTGTAATATGACAAAGCTTATTCTGTCTAGCTCTAAAATTAATATTCAAGTAGAAACGAAATCAAAATAAACTTGAGTACAGATAAATGAAAGCATGAAAAATTATTAAAATTGCCTTAGTATTTTTTATAATGTGAGAGCATGATCCTGCTTTCGTTAGGAGGTTTCGAATAAATGAAGGCAACAAATAATTGAAGCTTGAAATTACGTTGGCAATGAATAAAGCATAAATGGCAGTATTGATCAACATCTTTTAATTTCATATTTTATTACCTGCTTTTACCAGTATCGTATTATTATTTTGCATCCTTCTTTGAAAGCAGATGAGTTTTTAGAAGGTTGACCTGCCTTTTTCCAGTCTTACATTATTATTATGTATACCTTTTTGACAGAAGATGCGTTTTTAAAAGTTGAAGCTGAACTATAGCATGATAGTTGTTATTTTCATGGAATATAATTTTTTTCGGAGAAAATTAAATAACTTAATTTTGTATAATATGTTCGGAAAACTTCGCTCGCGTTTCATAACAATTTTGATAAAAGCATTTTCTCTTTCTCCCAGTGGGAAAGATCACTCCATTCATTATTAAGTGGGAAATATTGAATTGTAATTTTTTTCGGAGAAAATTAAATAACTTAATTTTGAAATTAAGTTATTTAATTTACTCCTGTATTATTATTTGAATATTGTAATATTATTTGACTCCTGTTCTAAAATTAATCCATTATGAAACTGTTTTATAATCACATAAATTAGAAAATTACAGTTTGTGTTTACAAAAGTATGGTTTTCATAAAAATTCCTTATAAATTAATATTTAAGAATTTATTTATGTGTTTTATCATTTCGAAACAGCATATATATATAGAGAGAGAGGTATACAGAAAAAGAGAGGGGAAATACAGACCAATAAAAGAAGCCTCATGATTGTTTCAAACCGGTGTAAACTAAATATTTTAAAATCAGTAAATCAAATAATGCCTTAAAAAATAATGTTTTCACATGATAACATGAAATTTGCTATCGTAGATTTCCTTTTAATTTTTTTATTTAAGTAAAATGCGATCTCCTTTTAATATTATTCATTTTTTGCATGCTCCCTTCTAACAACCAAGATACCCAATCACATGCGTTATGAATCGCCTAAAGGGCGAATTAAATGAACAACCACATCAAACGCTCCATTAGCGCAAATAATAGCGAACTGATGATTCACAAAAGGCGAAATATTCGTTTCAGTTTCAGTGTACCTCAAGGAATTAAACGTATGGAAAAAAGTGAAATAATCGTTTTATGAAAGATAGAAATTTGCATCTTTTCTTGCTTAAGAAGACATTTCCATTTTTAACGGCATATACCGCTCCGACTTTTTTTTCACTTTTTCACTACAAACTCATAATTATTCAAGCATGTATCCATGGTTCGTAGAGAAGCTAGAAGCTCCGCATTTATCAACTTTCATTTAAATTTTATGCGAGTAGAAAAACTAGGATAAAGTTTTAGTTTCAGAATGACCTTTTAGAATTTTTGTTTTTGCAAATAAGAAAGACGAAAAGCTTACTTCATTCAAACGTACTAATTCTTTCTCAAATCAGGCGAAAATTATAACTGTGTGGCTTTATAAAATCTGAATTTATGTTGAATTAACTTTAAACTAATATAAATTTAAAAAGAATTAAATTATTTTCTTTTGTTATAAGCTTTAAATTTATACAAACAATATATGACATTGAGAAAATCTTTGCTTTTCCAAATATATATAGATATAATTTCTCAGTTACTTTTATGATTTAAATATATTACTTTTTAAATCTGGTTCTAGTTCATTCTTTTATTTGTATTGATTTGTTTATTTTGTATTGTTTTTTACATTATCTCTTTTACATATAGTTAACAATTTAAACTTTCTATTTGTATATTGGAGCATTTGATTTTTCTTGTTATAAAAATCATTATCTACTCATAATTCTTCCAAGAAAAGTGCTGAAAATTATTCATTTTATTTTCAATGTTATAGAACTCACTAAAAATAAATGCGTTTTTGAACAAAACACATTTTGCAAAAATAAAAAACTATTTTATACTTTGATTAAATCCTGTGAATAATTTTATCATGGACAAAGTAATATTCTAATAAGATTTTATCTTTATAGTGGTATATCTTTTTTTTTTTTTTGAAAAATTCTATTTTTTAACTTGTATGATGGGAGAACTTCACAATAAAAATTTTTAAGATAAAATACATATGAAGAAATCATTTATAAAATACGGATTTATATTAGGACTATTATCTTTTTTATAAAAATAATATAATATAATTTGATATAATTTAAAGATGTAGACTGGAGCTATCTACTGTTTTAAGACAACATAATAATACTTTTATTTATTTCAGCATCGAATCATCTTGATTCCCAATCAGAAACACTATCTTTCTCTATATCAAAAGATTCAAAAAAGTATTCATGGCTAAAAGAAACTCCCAATTGATTTCATAAAATTAGCTTCTATTGAAAATGAATAAAAAAAGTGAATCTAAACTAGAAAAATATTACATTTAAGCTTTGCTTACACAACATATAGTCGAGTTTAAAGAGGCACTAAACGTTTTAAGTAGAATGACTTTAATTAATTAAACATTCAGGATTTTGCGTTCTTTTTCTCCAAAATCATCAAGAATATAATTAATTGCTCACAGTTTGAAATTTTTAAAAAAATGTCTCTTTAATTCTGTAATTTAAATCCAATGCAAACTCTTCTTAAATTTTGGGAAAAAATTTAAGGGATTTTCATTAATAAATTACATAATTACCTTCTAATTTGAACCATTTATATGTTTCATCAATATTTAATAAAATGATTTTCTTACATTGTAGAAAGCGAAGGAAGAAGAATTTTGTTAATATATATATAGTTTACAGGACTTATAAAAACGTAAAATTACAATCCCACGAAATTTAAAAGATAGATAAATCTGATATTTATATTTGGACTGGTCTCTATTAGAAAGATTCTTGTACAAAATAGTCAAAATTTATTAAATCAATTGAAATAACACGCTGTTAATTTCAGACATTTTGGTGGAATCATGGACATGAAATTATATTCAAACATTTCTCTAGAATTCAGATACAACAAATATTTCTACTGAATCAATTGATTGGCTTAAGTGACCCCTAAAACAAATTTATAATTAATTTTAGAGAAATTGCAAGGCTTCTGGCAACTTTCAGATGACCAATATTATTACACATGTTTGTTGTAATAAAAATGAACTTTATAATCCCCACTAATTTGTTTCAGGAAGTGATGTGTTACTATGGTAATTTACTTACTGGTTTTGTGACTCCTAACTTTATGATTACAAATTTCTACTTTTTGAAATGTCTGCATAACAAGCATGCTTGGGAACAATTCTTTTCTATTTAAAAGCAGTAATTTAATTCATTTTAAAAGTATTAAGGTACAAAAAAAATTAAACTTAAATGCCTAACTTTTTACTATAATATTTTATTTTATTTATCATCAATAAACATTTCATGGATATCCTCATTACACTGTCATTAAAGTTGCCTTCTATTATTATCTTGATTGTCATGTATATTTCTAGTTATTTTTGTCAATCTCATATCATATTTTTGTCATGTTGTACTTAGAAAGGAATTATTTTACTTCAATCTATGACTGATATTTTTGCATTTAATATTTAAAAGTAACTCAGAAACATTTTATATTTTTCAATAAATTTTAAAAATTTTACATTATCTTATATAAACTAATTATTTTTTGCTTAAATTAAAAAAAAAATTGTATTTTATGCCAAATAAAACTATAAGTCATTCACAATTATTCAAAGCATTCATTCATTAAAAAATACACAATGATTGATCTTCTGTGACAATAAGAAGAAAAGCGGTTACAATCGGAAAAAAAATATTTCGAAATTGAAGAAAGGCAAAAAAATAATTCTGAATTTAGTTTGATTAATAAGTAATTCCTTTTTGAAAGACTAGAAATATTTTTATCAGAAAAACATTATTTTTTCTTATGATTTATTAGCACGCTGGAAAAACAAAAATTATCAAAAGGAACTTTTCGGCTTACTTTCCAAAAGTGAAAAAAAAATTGAGTCCTATTAATCATCTATTTCAATTGCACAGAAGAAAGAACCAATTAAAACTAAGAGAGTAAATTGTGATTCCATGGATATGCCATGAAAATGATTGGTTTTATATGAAATTAATAAATGAAAATAAAGTGAAATTATAATATTTAATTAAGTGAGAATTTTATTTTAAAGCAATTAATCAAAAAAGTTTTTTCATTTTTTTATCTAAACTTATAGTATTGGTATTTAATATGCATGCTTTTTCTTGAAAAGTGCCTCGATGAAACATCTTTGCATTTAAAAATGCAGACAACAATTTCAAAAAATTCAATCATATTTCACTTATTTTATTAAAGAAATGAATTAAATGTGTAGAAACAGGGTATAAGGAACAAAATTAAGTACAAAAATATGCTAAAATGAACACATTGAATTATTTTTGTTGAAAAATTATTTTTCCCAAAGCATAGGATTAGCCAAGACCTTTAATATTTTTTTTATCTAATGGAGAGTAAATATAAGCATTCTTATAAATATCAATTAATATTAGTTAACTTTGAATGTGTAATGATTTATAAATAAGAAGCAAGAATTGATTAAAATATTGTAATTAATTAAAATTTCTGTAAAAGTTCATTGAAAAGAGTGTTATAGTAAAAGTAAATTCGCCATTAATTTGATGAGTCATTTTTCATTGCTTGGATAATCACAAGGAAATGATTTTGAACGAGAAAAAAAATATCCTTTAAACTTTTCCTTCCCAAAAAATTGTTGAATGTAATGAGGTACTATTTTTTTCTTAACCTTACGTATTTTCTGACAGAAAGTTTGTAATTTTATTTCCGAAACAATAACTAGGAGAATACAGTGAAGATAGGAATGTATAAAATAAATTCCATCTTCGAATAGAAATTGAAACATCATTAGAATTTACTAAAAAAAGAAATTTAAAGAAAGAAAAATGTATTCAACTTCATGTATAAAGTTACAATAAAAATTATATTTTGAAAAACCAAAGAAAATGCTAATACATAAATAAATTAAGTTCTGGGCCAGCAAAAATATTTTTTTACCAGTCCTCTTAAATTATGTTTTTAATGGTCTTAAACATTAAAATAACAATTTCTGAAAGAAACCCGGAATTTTTCAAATGCTAGTCGGTTCAAAAATGGTGGGCTAAAAAACTCCTTATACGTAATTGCTTAAGTTTATTCCCCCCCCCTTTTTTTAGTGGAGTTTTCTAAAAAAAATATTTATTTATTTTATGGCTGTTTATAATAGTGTGGTTGAGCTTTAGCATTGGCAAATTCCTTGTGCTTATATGCAATATTTTAGCCATTTTTACTTAATTTTTATAATTGCATTATTTAAAGTTTGCAATTTTATTAATTTCTCAATTGTGAAATTTTAATTCTTTCATTAACCAAACATTTCGGAGAGTTTTATCGTTCTTTGATTTTTTTTTCTCGATCACTTATTATTTATGTATTATATTAAAGTAGCATACATAGACATCAATAAATCAATATTTATATAAATAACGAATAAACTCTTAAAATGACCATCTAAAATGAAGAGTTTTATAAAGAAAATAAAAAGCCTTTTTTTCTAAAGTTCAGTTAATTAGAAGGTTAGCACATATATCCTTATTAATTTCTTTTTTTAATATTAACGAATATACAATAATAATACTGAGGAATTTGTGTATAGAATAAAAGCATCAGTAAATTAAACAATAGATTATCAGTTCCAAAAAGGGAAAAAATACCAGTTACCGTCATTTCATTTCATAGAAAATCACTTTAATCGCACAAATTTTTAAATGCGTGCGTGCGAGCGCGTGTGTGTGTACGTGTGTATGTGCACGTGCGTGTGTAAAATTAAAACTTTCTAAAATAATCAAAGACATTTAAAAGCATTTTTACATTTGAAGAATATTGTTAAACATACCTGAAATATTAGTCATGGATTTTACCAGTTGCGTAGAAGCAACATATGAAACATTCTTGCGTATCGATTAACGCTCCCAATTTCAGCGAAGTAATCTATGTCAAACATTATCACTTGAATAATATCATTATAATTTCCATCAAAATTTTTTATTTCTTTTGTAAGAATAAATACTGAATGAGTGTCTTTCTACAGAAAAGAAATTTAAACAATAAATTTCGACAACATTTTTCCTTTTTGATTTGAATTTGAAATTTTTACCCTATATTTTGTTAAATTACATCTTTGCAATTAAATAAACTAATTATTCTTTACTTGATTAGAAAATTGAGCATTTTTATTAATTAAAACTTATTTTGCTCAATTAATTAATTTTGCTTAATTACTTGCAGTGTGTGTACAATTGATGATATCTCTCAAAACTAATGAATATAGTTATTTTGATTAAAACAAATTGTATTTAAGAAATATGCTCACAATGCCGCAATGGCAGACATTTCTGTGTTTATGTGAAAGGGAATTTAAGAAATTAGGTATATGTATTATCAAGGAAAATAAATAAAAAATAAAACAAAGCAGTAATTCCAAACATAATCTGATTAAAAAGCAATTCATTTGTCGCAAATTAGAAATACTTTTAGAGAAAGTCAGAAGGCATTTTTTTTCTGAATTAGTTTATTGATTCGCCCTTAAAACAAATGTTGACAAGAGCAATTTTTCAGTTTATTTATTTATCAAAAACAAAAATAAATTAATTCTAAATCTAACAAACCTCCATTTTAATTAGATTTCATTTTGGAAGGAATAAAATATTATTAAGAAAGTTAATCTGCATCTCCACGTCAAGTGCTCTCGGATATCGATTTCAATTTTCTAATGGAATTAATGAATAAAAAAGAAATGATATTTCAAATATTAAGGTTGCCTACCTTCGAGACAATTTTTAAAGGCTTTTAAGTTTTAATTTGCGTTTTCTTGTTAAATAGTGTATAAAAAGAATAAATATCGATAAAAAAATTTCTGTGACTGTCCCATTTCTTAAAATTACCAAATTTCATGTAAATTTTAGCAAAATTTAACTAAAAGGGTTAAAACGTTACACATAATTATAATCCACCAATTAAAATTTTCTTTACATATAACACACATACCATAGTTATTTTCAAAATGAACTAAAATCTAAGAGATTAGTTAAAATGCAAAAATGTTATGAAGATTTTTACGTTGCAATGTAGAAATTATTGTTAAATTTGCAGCTAATTTCTAACAAAAAAGGCTATACGTAAAAAAAGGATTTACTGTATATCAAAACTTTCAATTCATTGCATAGGCAATGATGTAAAGAATATTATCAGAAAATTTCATTAAAAAATATTATTTAATACTGGAGATATCATGTTAATGGTTTACAATTCTATCGGAAAAAATTATTCCGAGAAAAATGTATTTTAAGTTTACATTTAATGCAAACAAGTATGTTTTCTTCATAAACAATCTAAAATTCCTCATATTTGTAAATTAAACTTTCTTTTTTATTCATGCGTTGCACATTTTTTTTCTGAGTTCTGATTTTTTTTTCTGCGAACTTTTATAAGGGGTCATGAATGCCTTTTTGAACTACAAATAGTCAGAAAACTTTAATGCTTAATGAGTGTGACTACAAATTTCTATTTGTAATTGATTTAACACCCTCTTTATATCATTGCCACCTTCATAGACAGCAATATATGGCCCAAACTATAGAATTTGGAGATTACCGAAATGCGGTTTCGGGACTATATAACGAGCATTTTCGGTGTCCTGGTAGTTCAAACTCTAATCCACCAAAGAACAGTCATGTAAGCGATTTTGATGAGAATTTAGCTTGGACCAAACGTCCTCTCGCTTTTATGGTGTAGTGCTGTGACGAGAAGGGAGAAACACATTTGGTGCTGCCCTCATCATCCTCATCGGTTCAAAATTAATGTGGAAAAAGTGTGATGGGATTTACTTTAAAAATAAAATGTAGAAAAATATATTTTAGTGAAAAAATCACAAAAATATATGAAAAGCTAAAAGAGAATCAAAATGTATATAAGTGGTCGAGAGAGTGAGAATGTTATTAAATACCATTAATAAATTCAAAACAAGCGGTTGTTCAAAAGCTGTGGATATGCACTAGCAACATCATAAAACTATTATTTGGGTTTAAAAAAAAGGCAAAAAAATTGTTAAAAATGGAATTTTACAACTTCCGTTCGAAAACTAAGACTTCCGGTTAATTTTCAAGTACACTGTACTTTTTTAATTTGATATATCTCGGCTTTTAGATGACATAAAATAAACAGAAAAACGGTTTTGGAAGAAAAAAATGTTTGAATTAAAATATTTTTCTAAAAAAAATTTTTGACCAATATGGTCGAAAAATGTTATTTTCAATGTAGGCAGTTCGCCTTAAATTAAATGGTACTTTTGTCTTTAAAAATAATTAAAGAGTATAAATTTACTTTGAACATGAAATATTACCAAAACACTCATTACTTTCTAAAAATTATTAGATGTAAAATTATCACACTAAAAACAAAATGTGTTACTTTTAATTCAGTGGGATATGTTTTTTTTTTTTTTTTCATTTTTAAGCATTTAAAATGTGACCATGTATTATAAAATGGGTGAAAAATAATAAATTATTATCTTTTATTACATATTTTAAAGGCATTTAGAAATTGAATAATTCAGTAAATTACATTTTAACTCAATACATTGCATTATGAATACATTGCATTATGAATACATTGCATTGCATTAATGTAGTTCAATGTGTCGATCAATGTTACGTTCGATGTGTTGTGTTCAATGCGATGATAACTTACTACATGCGAAATAGTAATATAAAATTTTGATTGAAATAAAATTAACTGAAGATATTAGTTCCTTTTTTTAAAAATTTAGACTTCAAAATATATGTAGTAACATGCTGTGAATAAACGACATTAATTACATAATAATTTAAGAAAAACATTTCACAATCTCTTTAGTCTTTTCAGTTTTTAAACGATAACAACGTTAACCATATCATTCTTAAGTTGCATTCAAATGTTACGTTAAAGATTCAATGTTAAACACCGTTTGAAACTTATGACCACTGAAGCTAATTTTGAAAATAAAATATACGTAAAAGCAATTAATCCAACTAACAAATCAAATAAGTTTATTCCAAACATAAACAGATTTTTATTTATTCATAATAAGTAAAATATAAATCGAATTCGCCCTATAGCATTTGTTTGATTTTTGGAATAAAAATTACCCCCCCCCCTCATCGTTTCTATTCCTAAATAACTCTCATTTCAATGGTGAAAAAATATTTTTCGAATGATAAGCAGAATTTACTATCCATTATCAAGTCTGTATGAATTATCCATCTTAAACAGATACCTTAACAAGTAGGTACTCGGGGAACGGGATATATAACTCAACAATAAGTGCATGTCTTTCAATAATATTCATTGGAATGCAGTTTTATGATTACATAGATCGATCCTAATATTATCATATTGTATTAAACTGGTAAATTTGAAAAAGACATTATCATAAATTGGAGCAGAACACTTTTGTAATCTTCTATGAATGTTGCACAAGCGTCTCGGATTGATTTGGATTGCTTAATCATTTCTGAACTCTAACTTTATCCACTACTTTTCAATCAATAACCCTTATCCAATCCTACAAGCATGAGTAAGAGGAGACGGAGGGAGCAAAAGCAGATTAAGAGTTTTTATTGCAGGTCTAATAATCATTTACATAGTATGAGTGACGTCATTCGGTGGCATGTTATAGCCCAAAGGTTACTTCTACTGGAGTATTTAAATCAGTGATTCCCAAAGTGGTCTATATCGACCCCTAGGGGTCTATGACAACCTGCAAGGGGTCTACGTCAGCGAAAAAAAAATTTGGGGGTCCATGAAATGACTGGAGGAACTGACAGAACTAAGTACAAACGAAGAACTTAAGGTTCAGTTTAAAAATGGATATCAGCAATTCTGGCTTCTTTGCAACATACCCGTTACTTATCCCGTATTATGGAATATAGCAAGGAAATTTTTAATCTCCTTTCCATCGTCATACCTAGTGGGAAAGTGGGTTTAGCGCTGTTACTAATCTCTTAACGAATAAAAGAAACAGACTGGACATCATTAGCCGAGGAGATTTAAGATTAACCCTTACAAAATTGACGCCAAATGTTGATAATTTATTGTTAAAGGCTCACCCTTCTCATTAAAAATATTGACTTTTTGCTTATGTTAGTTTATTTTATGTTTATTTCATGTTACATAGATTTTACATAACAGATACGAAATTTTATTTTGAGTAGTATAAATTTAAATTCAATTAATAAATGTGTAAATTAACATTTGTTTTTACTTTAAGTTTTTAGCAGTAAACTTCACTACAGTTAGAAATTTACAGGAAATCAATATCAGGTAAGTAGGGGGTCTATTCAATACGGAAAAACATGGCAAGGGGTCTACGACACAAAAAAAGTTTGGGAAACTCTGATTTAAATCAAGGAAGTCTTGATTCTCTTTAGAAAAGTCAATGTGGTTTTCGTATTTTTGAAGATAGGGAAGTACTTCCTTCTTCCCATAAATAAAATTTTTGAAACTTCATAACTGATAAAAAGACTGTATATTTCCATTTCATTTAGATAAATCATAATAGTAAGGAAAGCAAAAACCACATTTCTTACAGTTTTAAAGTTCCTATATTACGAAAACAAATTACTGCATTTAAAGATTATCATTGAAATAAAAAAAATCTTAGCAATAAAGTGCAATATAAACGAAGTCTATTAATGAGTGTTATTCAAATTACACTACTTAACAAAAATTTTATATATGCACTATAGAAAGTGAGTTCTAATCTTAAAATTGAAAGCAGCTATTTTAAAAAATGCTGCATTATTAAAATGTTCCGTAAATGAATAAATTATATCAACAAATGAGGGCTTATTTCATCTTAAAATGCCATGGATTTTTTATTATTAAAGCTCAACTTCATTTGTATATATTTTTATACAGAAGAATATGAATGTGTAAGAAAAATAACTAAAAATATTTATTTAGATTTTTTATTATTAATTAAAATTAGTTTTAAAAAATTATTTCTTTATTAATCAACATCAAGCTCAAAAATTAAGAATTTTACTATCACTTATCCATTGATTAATAATAAGATTGATATATCTTACAGTCTGCGTTTTGATTACAATAGTACCGCCATTGGCAATAATCTAAAAACACTTAATGGTCCACTAAAATATTTATTGAAAAGAGCAACTCCATTTGTTAATTTTAAATTGAGTAATCCCAATTTCTTCATCAAACTTTCATCACGCAGTTCCTATAGCATCCTTCAAACGAAGAATCTCACAAACAATAACCTTCGAGAAGAAAGTTTAACAACTGAAAAAGAAGCTGAATAAAATTATTTTCTCATTTTGAACTTTTGCTACTATTATTCATATAAAACGCGAATATCCTATAAATTTATATAACTTTTCAAAGGACCAATTTATCATTCATGATCAAGTTTCTCACTTAGAAGTCACCATTGCAATGTAGAAATACCATTTGATAATGCTTCATGTTTTTGATAATCACTAAATATGAAAAAAAAATTATTCTGCAAATTGAATCAAAGTTATCGGTGCTATATATAGGTGAAAGAAATGATAGGACTCAATTAATATTAATTCTTCTACAAAATTTATTGTTCGTATCTGCATTCAGTTGAATGAAGAAAATTAATTATAATTTGAAAATTTGTAGTTAATATTTAATTTTCCTCAAATGTTTAAATAATTAGAATTTTACGAAAATAAAATTAAACATATCTTTCTTTGCAAAATAACATTATTCAGGCCTAAAAATTCAGGGATTCTTTAAGAAAATCTTTACATCATCTTAAAAGGGTTTAAATCTCTCTAGCATCAATTCAGTTTAATCGGCTTAAATCTCACTCGTAAAACTTTCGTTTATATTAAATGCTCTGGTAAAAAATTAAAATGATGAAAATAATATGAAAAAAATTAAAAACCTTTCATTTATTAAATCATAAACACTAATATGAAATTTGAACTGCTGGAAGTTGATGCAACATTTGTCATTTGATGCTATACTAGTGACCAACAAAGATGCGATTTTGCTAGTGTGCATCAATTCAGGAAAAGAGATATTTAAATTTCAGCTGACTCTGTCGGAATACTTGTTAAATTATCTTTTGTAATCAGGTGTCATCCTAAAGTTGACTATTTGCAAGAACTTGAAAATATTTTAAAATTTATAAATCATATCAGAATTGTTTTTCAATGCATTTTCTTTAATTTGTTGATTGCTGTCACAAAAATTTTCATTGAGATTTTCCAATTATTTTAAGCAATATATTTTGGCTTTCTGAATTATTAGTTAATTACATAATTGTTTACCATTATTTTCTAAACCATGCTTTTTTCATATTTCACTTCATAAAATAAGGAATATATTTTAATTTGATTTCCCTCCAGTCAGGATTTAAGATATGCATAAGAAAAATAAAAGTTGTTATACGATTTCAGTTCTACCATTAAAATTTCTTGATTATTGATTTATTGTCTTAATATTTATCACTTTTAATATATCTTTTTACTAATAAAATAGCTTTAAATTTTAAATGATTCAGGAAATAATACTAAAAACAACTTAACCTCTCAATTTGGAAAAATATTTATACAAAACAAAGTAAATAAGTAAGTTTTATTACAACATTTTTTTATTTCTCATTTCATTGCTTTCGAAGGAAATAAACCATATAAATGATTAATTTCTAATTCAGATGCTTTTTTATGCATAAATATATATTAATCCGTGCGAAAGCATTTTAAATTCATGTCCGTATTTACCTTTCACACTTCCACCGTATTTACCTTTCACACTTTTAAATGCATCTTCGCATTTAAAAGTACTTTAAAATGACAGATTTGAAAAAGTTTTCTAAGATGAAGAAAGGAGAGGTTTCTAAAAAGAACTTAGAAGATACATTTGTTTAAATTCACGAAAGAAAATTGTTTCTTCAAATTAGGAAGGAAAGAATGAATATATTATTTTTATGAAAGTGATCATTCAGTAATGTTCTCAAAACACAGCCATTATTTAAAATGATTCGAAAATCCTATTTAAAAGACCATTTACTTACATCACGAATTTAAAAGAGAGTTTACACACATGACTTGCATTTTTCAGGGTAGCGCTTGACTGCATTCAAAGCTGCTTCATTTGAATTAATGTTTAAATGCAATTTGCTAACAAGTAGTACTATTTGATATATTTCACCATTGCATTAAGGTAAAGAATTTTAATTCATGGGTAGTTTAAAACTTCTGAAGTAGATTTTAGTTTATTTTATTATTTCTTAAAAAATTCGCAGTATTACATATCAGGACTTAAGCATTCTGTAAAAGGAATGCTATAAAAAAAACAAGAATTTGAATCATAACAGCGGGACAAAATTGATTTATTAATAGATAATTCAAGGTTTATAAAAGCCAAGAAATTCTTTTTCTATCTAATTTTTTGAACTTAAATATTTTATGAGTATAAGTTTGACTTAAAAACGAAGTATAACTTTATTAATTTTTTAAATAATGATATTATGTAAAAAATGGAGTTCCAAACATGAGCTCAACTATTATTCAACTCGAAAATGAATAATTATTGCTCACTGATTAAATAACTATTAGTCTCAAATGTACTTTTATTATTTTAATAATTAAATCTGCAATATTTTAATTAACATTAATTTTTTATGGTTGATAAAAAATAATGTTATGAAATATTATGATTAGTTTTTCAAAATAAATACTAATTTAATAATGATTTTTTAAATGTTTTAATTAATAAGGAAGAATTCCATTTAACAGGATAATTACGCTTCCTAAGTGACATTCATTGCTTTGTCTTTCCTTTAATATAAACTATATAACATTCAAAAAAACAAAATGTTTGGTGAGTTTTTTCATTCCTAAAGCTAAATAAGTCCCTGTTTGTGATTCCTTGTTTGAAGGAATTTAAAACTTTTCAAAGGTCATTTATAATTTTTAATTATGTTTTCATTTATAATAAATAATATGCGCAAAATAATAGGAACTTCACAAAACTGATCCACCATTGATTTGAAAAGAATACTATAAGGAGCGTAACGATTACTCCACTCTGCCAGGAAGAATTTAGATAAATCTGCATAACCAGAACACCGCTTCAACACTTTCGTAAATTATGGTTTCCAAAGGTCCATCATCATCCATGGTACAACTCCTCTTGCAAATACTAACATTAAATCATCATCATGTTCATCATCAGTACATCACCAGCACAACCTCTCCCGTAAGCAGAGTGTCCCTTCATTGATAAGCCATATTACTGACTCAGCATCATACCCAAAGGCACTAGTAAATAAATACTGAATGACCGGACCGCTTTTTCAGCAACACTGGTTTTGAACTGTGGTTGAGTCCTAAGAGCCATCGCAGGCCCCGGACAACTCGTTCTGTAGGAAGTACGCCCCACCATTGATGGGAAAAGTCAGAATCCTCCACCTTTTATTGTACTCATCGGATTGCCGAGATCCATGCCATACTCCACGGGGGTTTCCCTTTATTGGTAAACAAAAGTGATTTTTTTTTAATTCTTTTTCCGTACCCATCAGGGCGTTGAGAACAAACCATCGTATCGAAAGCTTCTCATCCTCAAATCTGAAAACTCTTACAGGAGAATCTCTAGAATGAATGATGCTAGGAAAAAAAACTATAAAGTTACGTTCAATTTCCCATTTCTGTTTGTTTGTTTTTTTAATCTGACATAAGTTTTACATAACGCAAACCTAGCAAATGTATTGATCCTGAAACCAAAACAAATACTACTTTGACATGCATCTGCTTTCGATGTTAATTTGGAATTAATTAGCTTCCTTATTTCATATTAGAAAGCTTTTAATTATTTTTTTAAACCAAGTCTCCTTCTAAAGAAAAGCATTTTTATTAATCTGATCAAATTAGTTTACCTCGATATAACATATTTCTCTACTTTCAAAATGAAACAAATAAATAATGACTAGCCATTCTGGGAGTTTTTTAAGCATAAATTATCCATTAGTCAATGCAATATTACCTTATATACTTATTTTTGTATTTAACATTTCCGACACCTTTACTGCGTTTAAAAACCCTTCAAAATTAAGTTTAATTAAAAATATTTCACAGTTATAAATATGAAATGTTACTCACGATACTTTAGTAGATATATTTGTTTATTTTAAGAGTGAAACATTTTTACAGCGGACTGGTTGGAAAATAATGGGTTGATTGCACTTATTTTATAAAGCACAGCCGCTTTTCTGAATTGTTAAAGCCGCGAATTTAAAATACCATTTACGGACATCTGCATTTGAAAATTGGGTTTTACACATACACTGATGGAAAAAAATCCCAACACTAGGAAGGAGCTGTGCTAGATAAACGAAATTTGGTATGCTTGTTTATACATCTGAAAGATGACGTCGATTCAAATTTCGAGCTACGCGTGTAAATGTGGCGCTAGTAGTGACACTATGAACATGCAAATTAGGTTTGCTTTAAATAAGCGCTGTAGGGTTCGTGATCATTATTTAAAGTTGAGATTTGACGTAGGGGGTTAATGTTAGTCAAGGATGCCTCTGAGAAGCCGAAGAAGTCATTATCAAAAGCTCACTGAGTTTGAGCGATGTCGTGTTGTAGGGCTACGAGAAGGTGGGTTTTCTTTCCGCGATATTGTTGAAAGATTTGGCAGGAATGTATCCACTGTGCATGAGTATTGGTGGCAATGGTCAAGAAAAGGTACTGCCTCAAGAAGACGAGGTTCCGGGCGGCCACGTGGTACTACTGAGAGGAAAGACCGTCGTATTCGGCGTATGGTTGTGGCTAATCGTACTGCGTCTTCAGCTGAAATTCGAGTTACAGTTGGCAACACAGTGACACAACGAACTGTTACAAATCGGTTACTTCAAGGACAGCTCCGAGCCAGACGCCCTGTACAGTGCATTGCACTGACTCCAAACCACTGCCGTTTGCGACGAGAGTGGTGCCAATCTAGAGCTCATCGGAGGATGGAGTGGAGATCTGTTGTGTTTTCTGATGAAAGCCGGCTCAGCCTTGGTCGCAGTGATAGCCGTTTGTTGGTTAGAAGGAGGCCAGGTGAACGCCTGCTAGTGACCTGTCTGCGGCCTAGACACACAGGGCCTACTTCTGGAGTTATAGTTTGGGGAACAATTTCGTATGACAGCAGGAGCACTCTCGTGGTTATCCCATGCACCCTGACTGCAAATTTGTACATCAGTCTAGTAATACAACCTGTTGTGCTGCCATTCATGAACAGCATTCAAGGGGGTATTTTCCAACAGGATAACGCTCGGCCTCATACCGCTGTTGTAACCCAATATGCTCTACAGAGTGTCGACATGTTGCCTTGGCCTGCTAGATCACCAAATCTTTTTCCAATAGAGCACGTATGGAACATCATTGGACGACAACTCTAGCGTCATCCACAACCAGCATTAACCGTCCCTGCATTGACCGCCCAAGTGCAACAGGCATGGAACTCCATCCCACAAACTGATATCCGACACAGTGCATGCACGTTTGCATGCTTGGATTCAAATTTCTGGCGGTTACACCGGTTATTAATGTACCAGCATTTCACATTTGAAATGGCTCTTCTCGCCAATGGCACTACCTGTGATCTTGAAACTTTAATCAATTAAATATATTACCTAGACAAATGTATTCCTAAAATTTCATTACTGTACAGTAATTTTTTCTTGGTGTTGGGATTTTTTTTCCATCAGTGTATAAAATATATTAATCATAATTTTTCTACTGGTTGTTATTGTTTTTAAAACTTTCTCTTTTATTTCTCATATGTGAAGCACTACAATAAATAATTTAGCGTGGTTTTTCATAAGAGTTTTAACCAAATCGGATAGCATGTGTATGTATTGAATGCTATAAAGGACTATTTATATAGCTTTATTTCCTAGTTAAAGCATTTGAAATTCTTTCCTGACAATGTAATTTTTACCATAAATACTTTACACAGTTTGAAGCATAGGTTTGCTGTAAACAAGGTTCTACAAAAAAAAATTTTTTTTTTTGAGAAAGACATAAAGACAATATTTTTTTAATATCATATTAAAGATTATTTCTTTTTTACATAGTATTTCAATTTAGATTAGTTAAATTCAGATTGATAAAAACAATCGTACAGGTTAACTCCGATGAATTTATTTTTATCCCTTTCATTATAAATTCAATCAAAAATCAAATTTTAAATGTTTAGCCAATTCTTCAATTTTTCAGTATAATAAATCTATTCTTATTCAGGGATTGCAAGAATTTATTACCATTTTAATAACCAGTATGATTTGCTTTAAGCATACTTAAAAGTTTCATACATCAAATAAATTCATACATTAATTCAAGTCAAGATGTAAAGACATATCTTGAATCTTAATCTATCTAAAGATATGAGAGAAACAAAAATGAGAATGCTTCCCAAATTTCATTTTTCTCCTTTTTTTATGTTGGGAAGGATATCTTGAATACTAATAGTAACAAAAACAAATGCAATTGGCATTAGAGGGCTGATTCGTATGATTATGGATGATTGCACTGACAAACAAGGTTTATTTTTAAAATAATTAATATTATTTTATCCTCTGTATTTTAACCTCTGGAGGCACCTCGTAATTGAGGATGAGATGCTTCCGGCATGGTGGTTGGATCTCACCAACCCAATGAGGACAGTAAAGGTGAGGGAACTTTCTCTTCCCATCAATGACGGGGCCTATTTCCTACGGGGTGGGTTGTACTGTCGCCGGTGATGACTCTTAGAACTGTACCACAATTCACTCCAGTGTTGCTGTAGAGGCGGTTCGGTAATTCAGTATTTATTTCCGAGTGCCTTCGGGCGGGTTGGAGAGTCAGTAATATGCTATCCTCTGTGTTTAAGACATGGTTTTTCTTCTTAAGCTTCTGTAAAGGTTCCCATGTCAATTTTCAATTATTTTATCTTTTTAATCTGCGTTAAAGATAACAAATTTCTTGATAAACAATTTCTTTAGTTTGAAATTACTAAATCATGATATCAGCAATAACTTGCAGTTTCTTTAAATGTTTGCATACATCTTCTATTTCATCAGTGCATTTCCATCCATGTTTTAATAATCATGATGAACAAAACTATGGTCAGTAATGACCATTAAAACAAAACTACTTTCGATAATAGCTAACAATAAACAAAAGTAGCTAACATAAATAAATATTTTAACTTAAAGTAAACACATAAAATATGGTTTAACTTACTCTTATTATGGCAAATGAAACTTTATCTGTAAGGAATGATTCTTATTTATTATTGCCTTTGAATTATCTTTCAAAAAATAAATGTATAAAAACATCATTTCTGTTTTGAAATCAAAACTTTTTTTTCTGTTTTATCCCATAAAAAGTTATTTTATAATTGGAATGCACATACATAAATATTTAAAAAAAAACTGCCAAATATCACTCTTTACGTTGATTTTGTGTCAAAATATGTTTTTAATTCATTGAAATTTTATTAAAATTAACTCGTATATGTTGAATGTATTATAAATGTAAATATGGCATCGTATTGCTGTAGGCATTAGTAATCATTCTTAAAATTCTTTGGAATATATTTGTTATCTTAAGAATTTACTGCTTATTACTTCAGAATTTATTTCGTCGATCATGTCCCCAAAGTACAACTAATTTGAATGTTTTTCTGATAAATATTCAGTTGGATGGAACATTATATATAAATTGTCATGACTATTTAATGCTTTGATTTCAAATTGCTTATAACCATTCTACCACTAATTTTGTAAGGAAAATTGTGGAATGAACCTTTAAAAAAACAGGAATGGCTAAACATTATGAATTACTAGAAGGAAATATTAAAATATAAGAAAGCACTTTAAAATAAATAAGTTCTAATACTTCAATTTATTAATATAAACGGCGCATGCATTTCAAGTAAAAAGCTCAGTATTGTAAATTCCCTTATTTTTCTCTTACATTCACGCTCCTGAGAAAATATATTCAGTGATTTGATCTAGAAGTATTATCTATCTCCCAGCTAAAATAAACTATCATTAATCAACAAAACAATTTTTTATCAGTTCAGTATTCTTCAAGCCTGTCATGTTGAACTTAATGTTATTAACTCCAGCAATATATCAGTCGAGTGATTAATAATCATTCATTCTGAAAATTTCAATATAATCTATCAGTATTTGTATATTTGAATAGTCACCCATGGAGTATTCAGAATATTGAGTTCTTCATCACCAAAATCTCTATTTCTAATTAAAAACAATAGAAATCGTTACCTTCAAATTATTCTTTCAACATCAAGTGCTCGTTTTTTTTCTTCTATACTCGATATCAATCAGTATCAAATCATTACTAATAACGTAGTTTCATTCATGAAAACTAATATTTAAATGTATCAGACTGCAAATTCTTCAAAAAAAATTAGGAATAAATTCAAAATAAACGAATAAACGCTATTGACTAGGCAATGTACAACCATATTCCTAGACTTAATATTAGGTTTACCATAATAAATTATATTCTGTTCCGAATTACCCTACGATAAAAAAAATGTTAGAGTTATAAAGAATTACATACTGTTTCGCTATAGAAAAATCTAAAAAAGAAAAAGAAATTGCACTCATAATCGTTACATTCTACAGGTCCAAGAAATAGATAACTTAGCTATTCACCTTGGAAATAACCGATCTAAAAAATTGAATAAAGACACTTATAATAACTTTTGCTTTCATTTCTAGGAATAAGATTGCTACTAAATAAATAAATTTCAGAAATTCCACTGATAAAAGGCAGAAAGATAGACAAAATTTAAATTTCAAGAAAATCTAACCATGGAGATTATACATATTTTTTATTAATGTGGGAACATATCAAAGGAGAAAAAAATATGAAAAGTACAGGTTTGGTTTCTAAACCTATCGTTCATTAAGAAATGAATAGTTGCTGCCAAATAGATTTGATTGACATGCAATCTCAGGCAGATAATGAATTTAAATTTACTATTGTTTATGATCATTTAACAAAATTTATGTTACTACGACCACATCAGAGCAAAAGAACGGAAGAGGTTGCGTTGCAAGTACTTGATATCTTTTTAATATTTGGAGCTCCTTGTGCACTGCAATCTGATAATAGAAGAGAGTTGCAAATTCAGTTATAGAGCAGTTAAGTTTGTATTGGCCAGAATTCAAGATTCTTCTGGAGAAGCATCGTCACAGCCAGTAGCAGGGTTCGGTCGAAAGGGTCAATCAAGGCGTTGAAAATATGTTGGCTTCATAGATAAAAGATAATAAAACTACAAAGTGGTCTTATAGTATTCGTTTTGTCCAGATTATGAAAAACAGAGCTCTACATTCAGGAATTAAACAATCAACATAAAAAGTTATGTTTGGTATGGAACCAAAAGCTGGAATGACAACTACAACTTTACCATCAGATATTATAAAAACTATCGAAGGCGAGGATAAGAATGCAGAAGAAAAAGAAAGTGAACAAGCACAATCAGGGAAGCATATGCTTGCTAATAACTGTACCAACATTTTTCTAATTAGAGAGGAAGCCAAAGAAAATTTTATAAAGCAAGCCAAATGAATGAAAAATATCTCCGATGCAACACATCCTGAGGATATTATTGGAGGTAATATTGTTGTTCCATTCCAAATGTTGATAGAGTAAAAGCTGATTTGCGAAATCTCATCGGTGTAGTGCTTGAAAAATTAAAGATGGCCTGTACAAAATTGGTACAAAAGATGGAACTCTGGATAAACTATATTCGGGGAAAGAAATGATATTTAAACTGAATTAATTCAGTATTTATTCAATAAACATAATTTATTCATTTTATATTAACTTTAAATGTTATAAGTATTTATACAGTAGATTATATCTATTCAGCTTGCATATTTGATACAAAAGTTTTACTTCTTCACTGATTTTTAGATTTGGATTAGATGTATCACAGCAAACTTTCTTGACTAAAGAACAAGTACTGATTCAGGAAATGTCTCTGAGAGAAGCAGCAAGAAAAGGAGCAATAGAAACTGTGAAAGGGTTCACCCGCTGTTCTTGTAAAGAACACTGTTCCTCAAAGAGATATTTCTGTATGAAAAAGGGCTCTATTCGCAATTCTAAGTGTCACAGTAGTTTGGCTTGTCGAAATAAATAATCTGTAATAACGGTATTGCTTCAAACAATATCCAAATAAAGAGGGGGGGGCTTAAATGATAGTGTTTTACTAAGCAGACTGTTACAAATACTGTTTTACTAAGCATAATTTAATATAATAATTTGTGTTAGATTTAAATAATTTAGTCTAACAAATCAGTCAAAACAGGAATAAACTGGTTATTCCAAGCGTTGTTAGTGAAAATTCATTTTTCCTTGTTAATTCAGGCTTTCACTGGCGGTGCCAGTCAAACTGCGCTTTCACTGGTGAATACGCGTTTTCATTTGCACTGTTGGTTAAAATGTTCCCTACTTAATTCACGTTTTGACTGATTTTGGGTTTTCCCTGCTACAAATATATTCAAATAATTAAAATATTTCTTTTTTAAATAACGAAGCACAATTGTATTAGTAGAATTAGAACTGTCAAAAAAAATTAAAGGCTTAGAATTTGTTTACAACAATGCGAAAATTTTAAAACATATGAAAATATAAGTAAGATTATAAATTTCATGTATACGTATAAACATATTTTATCTTTTTCTTCTATTCATTGTATATTATTTTAGAATTTCAATGGTATTGTGCTCTTTTATTTCTCGCTTGATTGAGTTTTAAAAAATAAACTATTCTTGACCTGTAGCGAATTGTCGAACATGTTGTCTTTCTTTTAGTTTAGATAAACTCTTCTCCCCATTCCCTTCAATATAGAACTGAAACGAAAGAACATCTATTGAAACTGCTAACAAGAGAGAATACATTGTTTCGAAATGGTTGGCAGTTTCGAACGACAGTAAAAAGAACCAAAAATTATTTTGCACAGCAAGAAATATTTTTATAGAATTTACAGGCAACAGAAAACTAATGATAGCTTTCATCAAATATTCTAATCATTCCAAAAGAAATATTTTTATTGTAAAAGTAATGTACAATAATTATACAGAGAAATATCAAAATTTAATAAATTATATTTAAAGGATCAGTCACCGATATATGATTTTCGGCATTCTCTACTTAAACATTTATATATAAATAAGCGTAATTTCATATATAGATAATAGTATATAAGATTCTATAAATCATTTTATTCTTTTTGAAATTTTCCATTTTTCAATTTCAGAAATTTAATCAGAAAAATCCAAATCGTTTCTGAATTTTGAAAAAAAAATCAAATGTCATTGAAACCAAGCAAAATAAAAGTCTTTGAGAAATAAATAGTGTTGTCTACTAGTTGTAAGATTTTGTGAAACATCTTTACTACGTTCAATGTTCTGATTGTGGTCCTATACCATAAAAATATAATAGCAGTATTTGAAAGTGTCTTAATCTATGTCTAAATCTTTCAAACAATCGTCAAAAAGAAGTCCTATCAAATGAATAATTGATAAAAAAAAAAGTACACATGCTTTCATCCTTAATTGACTAGTTTTTAATATAATTTGGGAATTTAATTTAGGGAAAAAAGAAGAAGAAATATTAAGAGTTGTAAAGTTAACATAAATTAGTATATTAGAAAAGTGACGTCATTGTCATACATGGGAAAACTTTCTTAGGCCCACTAAGTTATTCCTCGTCGTTGTCCTGTAAAGCTCATACTGGCCAATGATAATTTGGAATTTATTTCATGTGGTTTAAATTTTATTTAATGTTGTTATTTTACGAACATTTGGAAGATAAGTACTAATTTCTACAATAAAAATATAGATGAAATTTGTTTTACTTGAGAAATATTGAATTAAAAAAAACTTTCTCTCCTGTTTTAGTACCTAGGACATAGTGAACGTTGTTGTCAATGTTAAAATAAAATGTTTCCATTTAAAAACAAGTACATTCATTCTGTTTCATAAAGTACCGTTTCCATTTATTTTGCTACATTTTTTGAAAATAAATATTTTGTCTTAACTTACTTTACATTCTCTATAAAATATTTTCATGTATTAGGCTTCAATAGTTTTCAAAATTCAATTCACAAAACATAGCTTTACAAAAATAAATCAGTAAAACTTTCTAGTATTAAATTTTTTCGTCAAGAACTTAATTTGGATAAGCAAAGGTAATAACAGTATATTTTGAAATAAGGAATCTCATTCTGTTTTGTATTTTGAATAACGTATTGAAGACATAAAATTAAAAAAAGTTGAGGCAAATACAATCTATTATTTTTTTTTACTGAAAGGAATTTTAAAGTGGAAATTAAATTTCATCTTCATACGAATTCCCAAATGAATAAAACTATATCAATATTCAATTTCATATTGTATGCATTTTTTCTTATTATATAAATAACATAGTTAATTGAATACAATAGAAAAATAGAACAATATTCTACTCATAACCCAATAGTAATAGATGTTTACTTCGATGTCAAAATGCCTGCAGGTCGATCAATATATTCTAATTTAGAAAGACATTCATAGAAATTTCCAATTTCAGCAGAATAATATCAGTCGAATACACAAACAGAGAAGGAAAATAATCGATTCATTTTTTTTCTGTATTCTCCATTTATTGAGGAAAATTATCCACTGACATCTAATATGATAATTTTACGATCATGGAATTCTGTAATTAACATATAATTTCAAGTATTCCCTTATTTAGAAGTTTGATGTATAGTAACTAAAAGATATTTTTGAAAACTTTTCATTTTGTTTAATTTTTTTGTTATTGTTGTTTCGCTGTTCAGATGACCTTTAAAAAGAAATGAAAATTCAGTTATTGTTTTTAAATCATTCGAACCATTTGAAAGAACAGAACTCTATGTAAAATTACTTAACTTAAAAATTCAAATTTTTGTTTAATATTTTTGTGAATAATATCTAAAAATTTTAATTTTTAGCATTGCTAAAACTTCACATAATAGACTTTTCCTTTAAATACCTAACGTACTTTATAAAAATTTGATTGTATTTTAAACATATTTTTGGGACTCAAATTAAAAATCAAGTTATTCACTGGAAGTAAGGACATTGCTTCAGAAATAGAAATGCATTTTCACCAATATCCGATTGAATGGACGAAAAGATTAATCGCCAATTCTAATTGCCTTAATCTTTCTTCCCTTGGTATTCTTATTAAGGTAATGATCAGATTACCTACTAGCAATCAAATCGTTGCCCATTTGCTATCATTAGGATGAGGATTGGTGACTAATAACCTGAAAAAGAAGAAACCAGCTGGATAATTCTGTTGTATCCTTAATTTTTTTTTTAACTATTTTTACCTTAAAAGTATATTTCAAAAATCGCGAACGTATTTTGGAGCTCTTCCTATCAGCCATTACAAAAATACTAATTGTTATCAAAACCACAAATCACAATTTCTTTATCTTGCCTGTTAAATTACTAGGCTTGCATACTCATGGGTAGATAAATAATCCATTAACGAATTTACCTCGCAATTAAACGTAGTCAACAAGTTTGATATGAAGCCTATCTGCGCAGCACAATTAGTATATGACAGTAAAATATACGTTTTTGCTGTCATAACTCCAATATTCATTTTTTAACTTCTATTTGGATTTTCGCATAGATACATAAATGGAAAAATTGATCGATTGCCAAATTTATGTTGGATTAGAGTTTTAATGTCAAACAATAGGTAATAACAGAGAGATATATATGTACCATAAATTGACAATTACATTTTTTACCTATTACAAATTGAATAATTCACTTTTAGTGCTTTCAACAGAGGGATTTAATTTTACAAATTTCATCTATATGGAAGTTTGGATGTATGGGTGGGCGGATGGATGTTTGTTACTGCCTCACGCCAGAATGGCTGAACAGAATTGGATGAAATTTAGTACAACGATAGATTATAGTCAGGAATATATCATAAGCTGCTTTTTATTCCAGTTAATTGAGGGATTAATTTTTTTATTAATTAAAAACTAAATTTCGTGCCAAAAAACTGAAGCCAAATCTCATCAAAGATGAGTAAGGCTCCATTTGTTGTTGTTGTTGTGTTCCAACAGAGTTGATGTTATGGTTAAAAGAATTTCGACCGATTATTTCAAACGATTCTATTTATTTTTTTAGTGTTTGTTGTAATCAAAATCATATGTTGTTAATTAACCGATCTTTCGGATTCATTCTAAAGTACTTTTGAATTAAAATAAAGCCGAATAAAGGAAATAAAAAATTTCTTATCTTCATTGAGTCACCCCAACTGCCGCAGAAAAGTCACGCATTTTTTCCCCAATTGTCGTTGAAAATTCACCCTTGCGCAGTGTGTTCTGATTGTCGACAACTATATTTTGTACGGAACGGACTAAATCGCATCAACGGAACTGCTTTGTATTGTAATTGTCAACTGACTAAAAATTTATTTTTGTTTTTGACAATTTATTTTTGTGTGCAAGTTCTCTTGAGTTTAGTGAAAGAAATTCCAATCTCATACTAATTTCAAGTTCAATAGAATGGATTTTGGATAATTGGTTTCCTGCTTTTTTTTAATTCAGGTAAGCACTGTAAATAAATTCTTTTTAGGTTAGTTTTGTGGATTAAGCTTTGATATACAACCATTTGGTGCTTTGCGAGGCTTGTAATTTTTCAGTAAAGCTTTGTTTAGGTTTACATTGCAATCAATTTTTTATGTAACTGTACCTACTTTCATTATTTTCCATAAATGTTTTTGCATTTATTTAATTTTTCTGCATTTTTTGAATGTTTATCTATATTTCCGTTTATTTACTGCAGCGTTCAACGAAATCTTATGATTCGAAACGCTACTGCTGCCGTTCGCGCCACATTCTTCCGTTTCGCTAAAATTTGGCGACTAACTATTTTTTAGCGAAAAAGATTGTATATCAAAGCTGTTCCCTTACGTATTTTTGTAATTAAATTGTATTTATATTAGTTCATATTTTGAATTATTTTCTCCAACTTTTCGTAGTTATGTAATTTTACTTATTATATTAAAATTTTAATTAATACTTTCAATGTAATTATTGTTTTGTATAATTATTTAATAACGCGTTTTAATTAGTTTAATATCGCTTAATTCTTTCCTTTCTCACATCCTTTTTTTGTTATTGTTCACAGGGAACATTTTGACAAATGGCCATGGCAGTATGGTACTTTTCCGTTAGCTAGGTGCAGCGAGAAATCGCCAAATAATATAGAATTCCGCCAAATTTCTTACATTTGTCATTCGCTTCGCTGGGCGACTTGGCTCGCGTTTGGTTCACAGCAAAGAACGTTAATGACAGATTCATCGATTGAAGCGTTGCATGTGAAGAACATGACATGTGACTTTAATATAATATGAATTGACCCCAATGGATGAAATTTGGCACATAGTTTATAGTATGGAATAAGTCATATGCAACTATTTATTCTGATAAATTGATTGGTTAATTTTTTATTAATTAAAAACTGACATTCCAGCCGAAAATCTGCCAGAGGAGTAAGGCTTCAGTGTTTTTTCCTCCACGCTAATGAGGTTATGCATAAGAAGTTAGGATTTTAACCATTATTATTTCAAACGATTCTGTTTATTTTCATAGTTTCTGATGAATTTAAAATTAAACATTTTTAATTAATGTCGATCTTTTGGATTCATTCTGAAGTACTTTTAAATTAAAATAAAACAGAATAAAAGAAATTCACAATTTCTAATCTGTATTGCGTTATCCCAGCTGACATAAAAAATTCATGAATTTACATTACTCAAACTAGCGTATAAAATTTTCGGATGTACAATGTGCTGTATTTTTTGACAATTATATTTTTATTTCAATTAAAAACTTAAAAATTATGTGTATAATAATACTTTTGTAGTTATTTCCTTCTCTATAAAGAAATAAAATAAATTTGACTTGATTTTAAAGAAATACGGACTTGATTTACTGTTTTGTTTTATTCCAGATGCACTTTGTAAATAAATAGTTTTTAGGTTAGTCGTGTACTTTAAAATTGGTTAAGTTGTATTTTTATACTTTTCGTATATGATTATAGTTTTAAGTACATTGTTTTTAGAATAGTTTTCATCTTTTTGTTTTGTCATCATTTGATAGTTTTTTGAAATGCTGGCAAAACGTAAATCTAATCTTTCAAAAAAGAGTGATAAAGCTCGGGCTATGAGAGTATCTAGAAGTAGAGAGTCGAATTTGAAGCAGAATTTAGAAGAATTAAGGAAGCGGAGCGGCAGGCTACATCTAGATCAGCTGAAAAGCCAGAGCTTGTAAAAATGAGGCAGCTACAACACTCCGAATACTTGGCAACTCAATGTGCTGCTGAAACTCTGGGGCAAACTCTAGAGATTATCTTCTAGAAAGTCTTGAATATAATATTTATGTCCTAAAGACTTGTGAATATTATAAATTTTCTCAATTAAGTCAAAAGGAAAAACGCAACAAATGAATAAACTAACAATCATTCCTTTGAGGTACTTTCAAATTAGCAAATAATTCATTTTCCTCATTTTCAACGCACACATTATAAATCATTGCGGATTAATGGAAAATTCAGGAAAAATTAAATACGTGCCACTATGTATTATTAATATTTTATAGGACCAAAATTTATTGTATCTTTCGTAGCTGTTTGAATTGGAAGTTAAGGTATCCGGTTGGGTTCGGAGCCTTTTTTTTTCTAGGTATGCTTCAAATTCTTGTTATTATTTTAGGTTTAGTTAGTTTGAATACGTAACAGAATAATGAAAAATATTCAAAAAGAAAAAAATATTTTCATAAAATTTTGAAAAAAATTGGCAATTGTAGTAAAAAAACAGAAAATTCAACTGTTACGCCAACAGTCGTAGAGAAAAAAATAAGCAAATATTAAAAAAAATTTTAGAAGAGCATTGTAATAACCAATATGCGTGCTTTGAACTAAAATCTTTTGAATATATGGAATGTATGCTGTGATATGGCTAAAATAATTATATAAACAAGAATTTTTTGAAAAAAATGTGCTCAATTTGTCTATGAATACCTGTAAAATATCTAAAACTGCATTTATATTTTAGTTTTTAGTTCAGAGCATTAAGAATATTTTATAAAATAATTCTACAAAATTTTATAAGACTATATTCAGAACATATTGAGATATTGTGTGTACGGTAATGCAAAAAGTGCAAAAATTGTATTCTTCAGAAAAGGTTTTTAAAGCTTTTATTTTGAAAAAAAAAATTATTATTTTTCAATAATTTTAAAACTTTCTTGATTTATAAGTTGAACCTTCCTTTATATCAGCCATAACAGATTTACTCTTTCTAGCTGTTCTTTTTTTTTTTCTGGACAGTTTTATAGGTGCTGAAGAATGTCGTATTTAATCGGTTACTCTTTTATCATCAATGTTAATGAAACCTTTCACTTGTTCTGTTTCAACAGGCAAACCTAATTTTTTTAAAAACTGGATATAAATCAGTGTATCCAGAATTGAAAAATTAAACAGCAATATATGTGCCTAAACGAAGAGTTTGCAATTCAACAAATGTTTCTTTGGGCACAACATTCCACAGTACTCTGTTAAAACTTTCATTATAATTCTGTGTTTTTTCATTCAGGCATTTCTGCAATAATTTTTGGTTACACAGTTCCATATATGCTAATTTTATTTTATTTATAATGGTATATGATATGCCTGGTTTCTTTTCTTGAAGTACTATGCCAAAAAATTTGGCTGTGAAATTTACACCAACTATGCGGTCCACCAGGGCATTGGCGATGCTATAGATTATTGGTGCCGGAACAGCAGAGAAAAAAAGAGGCAATGACTGCAGTTTGCATTTTTTACAAATTTCCCACATTACTACGAATGGCGATTCCATAATAGTTTTGTAGTCAATCAATAAATTTGTCGGTTAATTTTCCTTTTCCACTAAGCCCTTTTTTGTTATATTTTAATTTACGAAGATGCCCACCAACTCTTTTTGTACAAAACCAATACACTCAAGTCTTTAACAGAATTCACACCATATACATCTTTTACGGCCTTTGGAATCTCTTTCACCGTAATATTCACTATATTGCAATAGACGTAAACTTTGTGACCGTTCAAATATCCGATAGGCTCCAACCACTTTCATATTGCTAGCATACCCTTGAGTAGAACATATATGGTTTTTACGACTGTTACTGCACCTAGAGTTTTTTTTTCATATATTAGGCAGTACTGAGATAGAATTTCAATATCCAAAATGTTCCCTGTATCAATAGAAATGGCACTGACACAACCATTCAATGAACTATACCTGCCACGTTGTCAAGTGCCATTAACCGAAACACTACAGCTGATTATTTCTTTTTTACATGCCTTTTCCATATGTATATTACTTTTTCTACATATACTTATTATCAGACATAAAAGTTATAAAATAATTATTTTAGTCATTTTTCATCATTTTTAACATTGAAATTCCTTGACAAATCGCGATATTTACATCAACTGCCGGTTTCGAAATGCATTTCCGGTTTGACTTTTGTCTCACTATGCTAACTTAAAACGGTCATAACTTTATTTTTAAAAAAGGTAGAACAAAAAATAAGACAGATTTAGAAAGCTAAAAGAACAGCTTTAAATATTATGCATTAAAAAAATTTCGTTTGTTTTGTCAAATTTGACAATTTTTACCCAATTTACCTATTTTTATCACCTCTTTTACCTTAAAAGCTGAATTGGAAATGCAAAAAATTACTTATGTAATTCTTCCTTGGCATAAAAAAACGAATTAAATTATCCATTGAATTGCTAGAAGCTACATCTGAGTTCAATGATCTCAAGAGTAGGTACGTTGTAAAACCTCTTAAGAATTTTAGTGCTTTGTGCTTCATTTTATCTTATTCCAGATTCATTCCTATTCATTTTATTGTTAGTGGAGCTTTACGTGCCTTCTTTGGTACATCCATTACTTACTTTCAGTAAAATTATTGTTGTCTTTTGTCGCGTATAAAACAGTAAACCGAAAACCAATTCTTTTTAGTCTTGTAAAGTTCATTGAAGAAATATTTTTTACCAAGACAAAAACGTTTTGGTTACAAAAATTTAAAATTCGGAGAGTAGATATACGGTGAAAAGAATTCAGTAACCTCGAAAGCGTATGAAGATGCTTTATTCTACGCAAAAACTTAAATTTTCAGTAGAAAAACAAGAATAAAATATAAATAAAACAAAGCAGTTTCAATAAACAGCAACACACAAACAATAAATTCGTATTAACCTGTAACACCAAAATAGGGTAATTCTCTCAACTACTCACTTGAACTCAGCTCAATTGATTCAGAAATGCTCCTCCAGCTCTATTTTTCTACTTTTGACAGTTTACACGTCAGGCAATAGAAACTTCTAGGACAGAACTAAAACATTTTTGCAGATTTTAGATCTAGAACTCTAATACTAAAATCTTAAAAGAGCTATAGCCAAGATTCTTGAATATTCCATGCCTTTCACTTTTACCAGCAAGATTGGAATTTGTTTATCCACCATCCATTCAACATTCTTAGAGATATCTTTAAAACTTTCATCCTTGGCATGAAAGTCGTCGAACTGGGAGGAAGAATCATAAAAATTCGCTAACCGTCAGCTTAAAAAAAGTTTTTACTTTGTGGCATCCCTAAGTCCTCTGTGTAATCAGAGCAAAACAATAATAAATAAAAGATTAACTTGTATTTAAGTTTCTTAAATCATAAGTGTGCCTCTATAATTAGGATAAAAATAATAAATATTAGCTAAAAGGTTGAAACCTTTAGTTTTCCAAAACAGCACGAAATTAATCGCATTTTCAGATTAAAGCAATAATGCATACAAAAATAAACGATGCTTTCATTTTTTATGTCATAAGTATATAATTTGTCCACTTTTATCAACACCGATAAGCAAATAAACAAATCATTGGAGAAAACATCAATTTCCGATTGGGGAAAATTATTTTAAAGATATAAAAAAAACTGTTTTTTCATATTTTTTGAATAAATAACTGTGCTGCTGAAAAAATTATAATAATTTTTTTACATCCCTTCAATCTTAATATCCATATTTAATAAAACTCCTAGCACGTCAACACTTTAAGCAAAGAAAATCAGTTCTCCCGTGGTTGAGTTATCAGGATTGTAATTTCATTTTAGAAGCTTTAAATATAAAATTTAGAAAAATCTAGGCGATTTCAATGTGCACCTCGAGAAAAATCTGACAAATAGATGGCAATGTTTGCTCGAAGTGATCATCAATTGAATTAAAAGAAAAATGAAAATTCGAATCGTTTTAGCTCAACCAACATTAACAGCAGAAAATAACATTTTTTATTTCTTTTCCATATTTACAATATTTTATGAAATAGGTTCTGACAAAACAAGGTGTTACCCAATAAGATACATTTTTCCTGGACAAGCTTTTAAACTTTAAATTTCAGTCTATCTCAAGAAGATACTATAAGATATTCTTTATGTGTCACTTCATCCTCAATAAAACAAGCAACTAATAATAATACTGATTTTCTAAATTGCGTTGAAAGTTTTTTTAATTCTTCAAAATACAAATTATTTCAAAATATTCAAAAAGTTAAAGAGTATACGAGGGTAAGCGACAGAAAGGTTTCAGGTTTGAGATCCAATTCCTCCGAAAAGTCAGGATTTGGTACACATTAATTCAATCGAGGCCAAATGTATTCCCACTGGTGTGGGGAGAAAGTCTGGAGAAAGGAATGCCAGAATAGATACAGTCCTCAATTTTTGAAGGCAGCCCACAATTACGATGTATGTCCCGAAATATCTCTAGTATTGATTTGAATCGAAAAATTAATGTCACAAAACTGAACTAAACCAATAGTTTAGAAATGTTATCTGCTTAATAATTAGCTGCATTCCCCTCAGTTTTTTTGGTTTTGTCTTACAATTTTGAAAAACTTTCAGAATTATTTTTGAAATATTATCTCTGTCACTAAATTTTTTTGTCCTTTTTCACCATTAATTAGTTATATAAAATAACAAATAAACTGCATGCATTGCTTATTTTGTTAAGTTAAACATAAGAAATGAACCAATTGTTATATTATTTCCCTTTAACTAATAAATTCAGCATGGTTATTGTTTTTATTTTTTTTTTCTTATATAGAAAAGATTTTGAAAATTTTTCTATTACCATTTGGAATTCCAGATTAAAGCTTTAAATAAGTAATGCATGTAAAATATTCAAACAATACCTAAGTATGAATCATCCATCAACGGGAAATAAAGCAGATACAAAACATTAAAAAAAAAAGAAAAATCCTTGAAGTCCCAGTTTTATTTCTAATTTTTTAAAGATTTCTGACAAGATTATGTTCAAAGCAAAAGCCTCCAAACTTACTGAGTATGAATCAAAGCAAACGCATTCCTTTTCTTATACCGCTGCTTTTGATTTTAATGAAGAAATTGTCTATTTCTTTTGTTGTATATTCGAAACCAATTTAAATGGATCTAAATATTCAAAAGGCTAAACCTCCTTCAAAAGAAGAACACTTAGAACCTTTTCTTAATCTGATCAAACAAACAATCGGGTATATAAACAGCTTCTTTATTTTTGAAACGGTATAAACTATGTAAATAATGATGGTGCCTTTTTTCCTACTTAAATGAGCATTAATCAATGCGAAAATACCTTAAATCCTTATGTTCGTATTTACCATTTGCAGTGCTTCGGCACATTTAAAAGTGCATCCAAATTAAAGCGAACAAAAATATTCTGCAGCAAAGAAAAAAGAAGCATTACTCAAAATAGCTTAAGAGACACATTTGTTTAATTCTGGCAAGACGAATTTTTACTCCAGATGCAGGGAAAAGAATAGTTAAAATACATTTTCAGAAAATGATCATTCTGTAATGTTCTCAAAGGACGAAAATTATTTATAATGCTTTAAAAACGGTATTTAAATTAGCGTTTACTTACATCTACATTTTAAAAAAGTATTTCACACATATGTAATGCATTATTCAAAGTCTTTTGTACGGTTAGTGGATTTTTTTTATTTTGTTAAATTACTAAAAATTTTAACTAAAATTGAGATCGTGGTATTCAAGGCTTAGATCCAGGAACAAATTTTTTGATTTTATTTCTCGGCTAATATAAAACAAAGAAATTAAGAAATTGCTCATTTTATAATTACTAAATTTATTTACAGATTATTAAATAAACTTATATATTTAAATAATATTGTATATTAACCTAGTATTGTACAATTCTCATTTTCAGAATGCGGTGAATGTAATATCACAAATTTAACTTTGCTATTCGTGTAGCACATTCTTAATATTTCATTATTGAACTTAAGTGAGCTGCAAAGTCCACTGGCCTTATTTTGCCGATATTTACGCTGTGGTGCAAACATCATTTTGAAATGCAAAAAGATTCAGATCAACAATTCAAGTATTGGTTGAGATTGAATAGTCAGTAAATGTGATAGTTAGTAACTCTTTCAATTCTTGCTTCATGTCAGTTTTCTGATTCTGATATGCGCGATCAGAGAGCACAAAAATGTTGTCTTTCACACTGATCTTGAGATTTTGAAGCAGGTGAATTACATTTCGCAAATGTTGCGCTTCATTAGTTGTTTGTCGTTCCTCATTTGTTTGAGAAGTTCGAATTCTCTTATTTCTACGTACTGCGCTGATAGATCTACTAAATGAGGGACGATTTAAAGGCATTTTTTAAGAATCAATTAACATGATTTACCCGTGTATAACCAAAATATCGTTTGACGACTCACTGAATAAACAGAATAATTACTGTTTGAACTGGGAGATTTCCATAATGTATAATTTATTCATTATCGATAATAATAATTCTCTTTTGAATGCATGAGATCATAGTGAATGTAATAATTCCACTATGCCTGTAACCTTTTACAAGTGCAATTACTTATTTGGCAACGTTTTATTGAAATAGGCTAAACAGTACTACAGTATATATAATACAAACAAATACTCATGTTTGTATATTAGATTTGTGTATTCTTTTAGAATTATAAAGTTTGGTATTCTTTCAGAATGGTAATGAAGGAAACTATTAATTGCATCTCGTGCTTCGCTTAATAATCGCTCAGAATTCTCAAATTTAATGTTAGATAATATGATTAAAATATTTTCTTTTAAAATTGATTAAACATAGAAAATATACTTATACCAAAAAATGGTTAATATAACTAAAAAGATAATTTTTTGAAAATTAAGATGGTGCAAAATTGTTTGTACTATAATATCTTCTGAATTTATTGTGATAAACGCTAAAGTTTAATTAAATTTTTAATTAAAATTTAAAGCCCCCAGGATTGGTCTTCTCAAAAATTGGTCTCTCTCAATTGGTCTTCTCTCTACTGTTGCAAAATCTGTAATAAAGCTGTTACCTCTGAGAATGACCTGCATGGCATTTGCGCACAATAGCTATAAAATATGAATCTTTAACTTGGATTTAGCCTTTTAACTGAATCAATTATGTCTCCTGGGTGAGTTATTTGTAGATTAATCCTTGGTAAATAGATGCAGTTGAGATCAGAATTTTTTATTTTTATTTTAGATCAATATACTGTGCTTATAATCATTCCGTATGTGCAAGTAATAAGCTGAAAGTTTCATCAGAATCGGTTGAAAAGTACAGCAGTGGATAAGGTACGAACAAACGAAAATTCATTTTTATATATTAGATAATAAATCTGAAATATGTCTTTCCTGCATTACGAATAACATCACAGGAAAAGCAAATTTACAGACAGTCTTAATGGATGCTGACAGGATGCTAGATAATTAACCACAGGGCTTGCAGATAAATTGATTTCCATTTAGGAATTTAGCGATTAATTTGATTGCAAAAATAGAAGTTACAAAAAAATAGGATTTTGATTATATCTCTATTAGGAATTGATGTGTATGTGTTGTATTCACTTGAAACTATATGTTGTATACATGATTCATTATAATGGAATCAAGTCCATGACATCATATTACTACAAAAACTCAAATGAGGGTAATCTGTCACAAACTACACATTTTCTTTTGTAGTAGTGTTACTTCACTTTCTGGAATTTTTTTTTTTTTTTCGTTACCACTTTTGCTTTCAACGATCAATATAATTAAATGTTTCATAAAACAGTGAAACAGTTTGAACTTCATTGCAACAGTAATACATAATATTTATTAATTCAGGGGGGGGGGGTTGTGCAGTTATTAAAAAGACATTTTTGCAGTTTAAGAAAATGCACAAAATATATTTTTTAATACTTACAAAAATTATTACAGAAAAGAGTCAAAATCCAGTTAATTTTTAATTAAGTAATATATTTTTATAAGTATCTCGGAGACCTCCATTCCTGTTCTACAAATCCTGTTGTCTACATCAAATTCAAAAATTCTAGATAAAGAAATCTATTTAACACAACACAGACACACGCATATTACTCTTTGTTATTAGTGGCTATAGGAGTAGTTTTTAAGAAAATGTAATTTTAAAATATTTACTTGAAAAATTAATTGACTCAGTTCTTACTATACAACTTTAGGTAAAACAATTAAATCACTTAATACAGCAGTTTACTTTTTCAATATTTCTTCAACTAATATTTAACTATTATCTCGTTATTTCAAATAATAATATAAATGGGTGCTTTTCATAATGTAAATGAAATGCTTTAAGAATAAAATATAAATGTGGATAAGTTAAAAAGGTATACAAACCTCTTTAAACAAAACACAATCTAGCTATAACGCTTGCAACTGTCAACTAAAAATAAAAATGCTGAATTCGTTCCAAATAACATGAAAGATTAGAAATGGGAGGAACCGGTTTTCTAAATAATGTTTGCCATTTTCGAATTTCAACGGCATTTTATTCGTCTCCACTGCCACTTATACAAAACAAAGGCTGATTCTATGAAGAAGTCTTTTTGTTGATTGAGTTAAAGAAAATAAACTCTGAGCGGGGAACTAAGTAGCGCATTGTCGAACACGTTTAAATTCTTTTAGTTTTAGAAACAGACCTCGTCCTTCCATTTCCTAGTACATGTAGCTGATACGAAAGAACATCTGTAGAAATTGTAACAAGAAAGTGTAACATGTTTCGGAACGACTTGCAGTTCTGAAAGACTATAAAAATAACACAGCAATGAACTCGTACTGAAAACGGTATTTTTATGGAACTGACAAGTAACAATAATATTGGCAACTACCAACATGTGATAACAGTGATATTTTCAAACAAAAATGCTTCTTTTTTGTTTTTCTGGTTATAATAAGATTAATGTGCAGCTATTCTGTGTGGAGGCATTAAGGTAATAAAAATCAAATTCAACGTTATAGCTGTATCTACCATTGAATGTGATTTCATCCATTTTGTGCTCTTTTAGTTTATTTATTTATAGACTAACTTTGATATTTTCCGATTATTGAATTACTCTGATGGTTTTTATGCGACATATTTCAAAAACTGATTTCCCGAGAACCGATTGAAAAATTCCTCTTTACGAATATAAAATAAATCAAATTGATCAAAAATATTTAGTAAAAAATATCAAATATGAATATTTTAAAACGTCTCTTATGAATCGATATTCAAATGGTTAACATAAGATTTTAATTTGTAGTAAAATCAAATTTCGTGGTTTAAAAATTTGGCTAAATTTGGCCTGTTAAGTATTTATAATGATATCCCAGTTTTAATTATTCTACATGGACGAGTTCTGTCTCAAAAGCGGTAAATATATACAAAAAAGAAATTTAACTATAAATTTCACCATGAAATGCAACGAAATTTCAATTAGTTTGAATTTTTCATTTCAGCCTTGTTGACCACGTGACCACATCATATATGAAAACAAAGTAAATGCATATTTAAAAATAGATATAACTATATGCCAAAGACTCTTAAATATAATCTTTCATAAGAAACACATTTGGAGTTACACATGTTTTTTTTCCTCTTTAATTACTTTAAGCCTTCTTTTGGTCAAAATAATACAGATAAAAAGTTTCTGATAGCTGTTTATCCTTGATATCTTTCAATTAAAATTTAATCCTTCTTGTTGTATGTGTAAGAGAGAAAATAGAGACATACACTCAATTTTTTTTCTGCTGATAAAGTATAATTTTTTCTAATTTTTTCATAAGTAGCATCTTTTACTTAGAAAAGACAAAAAAAATAAGTATTTAGCCTGATATTCTTACTAAAATATCCTCTAACTATTATATCCAATCAATATTTAACTAGAAGTTTGCAATTTTTCTTTGAAATTCAAATGGAATTCTTTTTTGATACTTCTGAAATACAAAATACACAAACATAATTCTGAAAGTTTATTAAAACTCGTAAGATCCCATTTTAAGCTGAATTAAATTTCTCTATGACAATAAAATTTATCTTTCGATGAAACAATGAGTTATATTTAATTTGCTTAGTTATCAAGTTTGGTATTTTTTGTAAATAATGATTTCGTTAAAAATAGTCATAGCTGTTTATTTTAATGTTGAAATACTCAGGAACCAGCATATAGATTTTAATTGCAATACAATTCAGAGAAATTTCCTTTTCAATGGAAAATTATTTAAAGTTTTTTGAGTACACAATAAATTAAATATTAAATAATTCATTTTAATTAATCCTGCTTGAAATATATTTTTTATTTTAACATGTTAAATTTTATTTTAACTTATTAAATTAGTAACCGAAATGTATTTTCTTCCTCATATTTCCCCACTATCATAGCATTAATTTTTAACAATCTAGCCATCTCATATTTCGGGTACATTATGTTGAAATTTTAAAACTTTCTGCATGGTAACTATAAATATCCAAATTATTGAAATAACTTTCATAAGACCTAATAAGAAAAGAATTTAATTTTGTTTCTATTAAGAAATTTTGAATATGATACGTGACCATAGATAGCATTTCAAAAATCCACTTATTTTAATCAAATACCGATCCTCTGTAGGAGAAAAAAAATTTCTCAATAATCCTCAAATATAATGAATATTTTTGTAATAATTACCTCTTACAACAGATCAAAAAATTAATATACAACCTCTCATTGAAAGTGAAAGGGATAAACCTTGAATGAAATCTTCCTCATTAATTTAAAACTTTTTGTGATTTGTTCTCGTTCTATGCGCTCCACTGAATCAATGATAATTAGGAGGAATTTTTGCTCCTAACAGCATGTACAACATTTATCTCGACTTAATTACTCTGTCACAAAATCTGGTAGCTGCAATAAATCTCTTTATACGAAAGAAAGTACTACTATATTATTTCTCTTCCATATTTATCGGGAGAAGTTGTTATCCTATGAACTTCTTTACAAAAAGATATTTACATATTAGAGGTAAAATATCTGTTAATCACACCAATTTTGATTTCCTGTTAGGGAGATATGTAAGAGTAAATTTAAGATAATTTTCGGATTTATAAATGGTAATTTTCATAGAACACGAAAATATCTATTTCTTAACCTTCTTTGATAGCCTATTAAGGACATGTAAAAGGGTAAACTGAAACCAATTTATTATGCTAAAAAGCTTTGTAAATTTTAATTTTCATAGAACACTAAAATATATACTCCTTTCGTTTCCTTTGATATAGAGAAGTAAAAAAAAATCAGATTTATAAATAGTAATTTCCATTGAAAATGAAAATATCTATTCATTTCGCCTGCTTTAATACGCTGTTAGAGGGATATAGAAGGATTAACTGAAAACAGTTTTCAGACTTGTAAATGGTAATTTTCATAGAACATGAAAATATCTATGCATTTAGCCTGCTTTGATATCCAGTTGAGGAGATGTAGAAGGGTAACTTGAAAAACAATTTCTGGATTTATAAATGTCAATTTTCCTAATAAATGAAAATCGATTCTAATCCCATGAGAATTAAAATGAAACATTTTGAAACAATAAAGCTCTCTTAGTTTAATTAATATAGAATTTATTAAAACTTAACCTAATGCTGTTTTGGTTTAAACAAGAAAATTTAATCTTTTTCATAATGTTTTCAATTTTTTCTTTGAATAAATAATAAAATATCTAAAGCAATTTCAATGTTGATTTCTGATGACAAATTGAAAATTTTGTACATCCTGTAACATGAAAATATCCACAGAATTTTGGCTGTACAATTTTAGTTGAAATATTTAATGATGTTAAAAAGTATTTTCGGATAATGTTGATTGAGCAATTTCACTAATCAATTTTATCTAATGGGACTTTCGGTTTAAAGAGTTGAATGATTCAGTTTTAAATAACTATCCGCCTTTGTAGATCAGTTAATTCGAAGACATTGGTTGTGTTTAATTTCAATTAAATCTCTTATGCATAGGTTCGCGACTTGAGCTCTTTCCATGGTTATCTCAACTAAACATATTAAGCATTAAATTCTGATATATATCCAGTCAGTTTTAATTTAATAATCTCACAAATGCTCTGTTTATTGTGCTTTCTCCTTCAATGGTCTCATAATATCATTATAAGAATAAAAGCGTAATTGTATGGGTATTCTATTTTCTCGCTGTGTTTTACTTTTCATGATATTGTGATTCCACTTTCTTGTTTTTATGTAAACTGGCCAGAAATAAGAATGATTCTTCGCTAGCTTTTACAATGAAAAATATGTTTCGATATATTTTTAAATATTTGATCTTTATCAATAACAAAGATCAGCCTGAGCATATGTGTATATATTGGTACTCTACAGGACAAACCATTAGATATAGAGTAATTAAATTTGTCATAAATATAACTTCATTCAAACAAGTAAAATTTAGTTGATATATGGAAAAGAGGCTTTTCTCCTTGAAAGTCAAATTTGTTTATTACTGTGAATATTTGCATAAAGTTAACAAGCTTTAATGAAAGAAAATTAATTTGATCTTTTTGATTTCGATGAATAATTTTTTTTAATTTTAATTAGTTAAATATTAAACGAAATTTTCACGTTTTCCCAAGATAACTCTCGAAAATATTTCAGCACAAAAAAATTAATTATGTTAAAGGAAATATAATTTTCTTTTCAGTGGTACCAGTAATTTTATCGAATAATCTTTCTATTTTTAATCACATTTTAAGTATCGTTTAAGTATTTTTACAGAAACATTTTTCATTTCTGAGGAGTAATTAAAACCGTTTCTAATGTTGCTACGAACAGGGAAGAAATGTTGAAAAGATAAAATTCACAATATTAGTTTCATCTCTTAAACCATTTAATCAATATTCAGTTTACACTGAAAAGAAAATTGCTTCCTTTACGATGCATTTTTGCGCAACAATAACTTTCCGTTTAAACTTAAACAAATTTATAAATTGTTCACATATAATACGATTCTCTTTCAGGGGAGCAGCTTAAATAAAAAGCTTCGTTCTATTTTTAATTATAATATGTCATTGTATCCAAATCTACGGAATAATCTATGATGTACTATAAAAATCTACAAAAGTCAACAAATAAGTTATAGAATTCTGAAAAAAAATGAAAAAAAAAAATGATTATTTTTTCATAAATTTGCTGATGACGACAAGTTATTCATTTTATTTCAATATTATTATTCGCGTTAACATCTAAAAAGCAGATTTTTTTCTTGCGTTTTAACATTTTGAATTGGTTCATGCATACATTACTTCAAATGAAATGTAAAAAATATTTTTTAATCCTTAAAAAATTTAAGATTTTTGGAAATATTCAGTAAAGTAAATTTTGTCCATCAATAAATAATCAATAGCATAAAGACGATTATGGTATTTACTATCATACTTACATTTTTAAGACAATAATTACTTCTAAAGATAAATTGAAGTAATTATTTATTCCAGTTAGAAAATTAATTTTTTCCTTCCGAAAATTCAGAAAGCTCTGACCCTCACAATATGATCATCATGTCATGAAAAATTACCTCTAATTTTATTTTAAAATGTTTAATTTATTTTTATAAAAATAAAATAAAAATTCTGTTTGAACTTTTGAGGATGATATATATTTCAGTGAGTATTCATAGTCTAGCCTTTTTCACATATAAATATCATAATAAGTTGACGTATAAGTATAAAAGTCAGCATTTTCTTCAGTAGATATATCTTAAGCCAAGATTATTTTTCACTGTTAGGTTTTATTTATATCATTATATCTCAAAAATCCCCAACATTCAGCAGTTCGATTATCAGGTTTAGGTAGGAGGAGGAAATTTCATCTCAGAAATCTGGACACAGGTCAGAGATTTGGGAAATTAAATCGAAAAAAAATTTATGGGTAGGGTTTTATTGCCAATATGACTCTCCCTAACTTCCCCAACCAGCTAAGGGAGTTTTAGCTACTAAATGGAAAAGAGCGAGGTGAAAAAAAAGGTATTTTTTTTCTTCGGGGAGGGCGGATTTCAGGTTTCTCAAAAACAAAGTACTTTCTATTTAGTACTGTACACTGCTTTATGAAAGTTACAAATTATACAAATATATGTAAAATGTGGGCTAATACTTTATATATTTCTGCAAAATTAAGAGTAATTAGGTATTATTAAAACTGTTAAATTACCATTATGTTTTCAATAGGAAGTCACTTACAGTCAATGAAATTGTCTAAATAAAAATTCTACAAAAAAATAACTTTTTAATGTATTATAATAGCTAGAAAAAGTAAAGTTCAATGTTGCAGCTCCAAATTTTTCTCCTTCTTTTTCAGTTCATGTTAAAAAACAATAATTCATTCCCTTTATTTGGTACTGATTTAATATAATTAAGATTGATGCATCTTCAAGAAACTACATCAAAAGTTTTTTTGCTTAAATAATTTTAAATATCGTAAATTAAATAAGTCATAAACTTAGCTGGAATGCCTTCACTAACCTTCTAAACCATGTTAACGCTCTTTTATTAGCTCACAAGATTTCTATATGCAAATATAAAGAATTATTTTGGCATAAAATCTTTATTTAGAGAAATGTTTTGCCTGTGTGCCGCATATTTAAAAAAAATGCAGATTTTATTTCAATGGAAATTTACAGCAGCTTTGTTAAAAATTATTACTTATATTTCTGCAGAAAAATAATAATGTTGTTATTGATTTGTATTCTCTGTAACTTTTCTGCAAACAGTTTATAGAATTTAAGTGTGCCGCTTTTGAATAATCTACAAAAACTTGAAGAAAGGCGTAATTTCATTTCACTTTTCGCCCATATAGTAGCAAAAGCTCCCCTTCCAATCAAAAAAGGGAAACCAATAAATAGAGCAAAATGCTCCAAAAGCACAGGAATCGTGCAGACGAATGTGAGGATCAAGTGTTGATGTAACATTTTTAATCACACAAACAAGGCCTTTGTTAATAAAAAGAGTTTTGACTTTTGTTAATTTTGAGAAAAGGCTAATTTTTAACTAAAATTATTGAACTGAGGACCCTTTCATAAATTTTTTCATTTACATTTTTATTGAAACAGTTTTTATTTCAGCTGGTGCTTTTGAATAAAATATAAAATGAGCGTTACCGTTATGCTTAGAAATATTTTTTTTTCTGCTACTGACTTCCATTGAATGAAATTTTTCATCCATTACCTTAAAATTCTTTAGTAGCTTAGTTTGTCTAAAATTATAATGTGTAATTATAGCTATAATTTATCATATTATGTTGAATAAAATATATTTTACGTTAATACATTATTTAATATTTTCAGTAATAATTATAAGTGAAACTTTGAATTATAATTGTAAATTGCAATAAATGCTCATGACATCTAAAAGAATTAATTGTAAACAATTACAATGATTTTAACTAAATTAACAAATAGTAAATAACGTCTGTTTATAATATAATTCAGATTCTAAAAGTTGTTTAAATAAACCGGATAACGTCAACATTGTTCCTGTCAATTCGTACCAAATTAATAACTTACAGTTTACGTAGTGTTCATGGTCTTTATTTGTAACACATTTTTAAGGCTATTTTTATCCTGATTATTATGATTTATGTTTTAAGTTTTACTGAATATTTTTGTCACTATTTTATCTAAAACGTTTTTAAATGAGTAATTATTTCTAACAGATTAAATCAAATATATATGCATTTCTTATATATTTATCTATACTTAGCTGTAATATATATATTTCTTAAATTTATATTTAAAAAAATATTTCATTATTATGCTAATATATATCCACATTTGAGAAGAAAATAAATTATGACACATTAATACTAGAAATATAAATCATTCCAAGGTTTCAATTATAAATTTAGCAGTGCAACTTCAAATATTAAACTGAAAGTGAAATATTTATACGGTGCTTTAATTCCCTTTAATCAGATTTCCTTTTTTCTGTCTATTTTATCCACCGTCATCAATTATGGTCTGGTGCTGTCTTTTTAAGTCGGTAGTAAAACCATCAACGTCTAGTGGATTAGCCTGAAAATGTGTGACAAGCTTACTCTACTTCAGAACATGAGTGAGAAAAGCAAACAAAAAAGAAGGGAAAGACACTGAAATCCCCTCGCTAAAGAAAGTAACTTAATATATCCGTTGGCAAAATCAGAGGAGATATGTCGGCAGCATCATACCAACAAAAATTTGATTTTTGGGTAAATTAAAGTTTACCTTTCTTTCTCTCTCTCTGTATGTGTATATATATATATATATATATATATATATATATATGTAGTTCTCAGTTTTACTTCCTAGTTTTCTGATTTGCACCAACATCACATTCTATTATATATAAAGATATACTATTATATATTCCCAAAATTAAAACGAGATTTGAATTGTGGACACCATTCCTAAAGTGTCATTATTCCTATTAATAAAATAATTTGATTGCTGGTAGCTTAGGGTTAATGAAGTTGAAATTTTACTCTATAGAGCAATTTGTTTTCATTGTTAAACGATATTTCAATATAATGAAAGTCTGGTGGCCACAATTCAAAAATTTGAGAGTTGGCTAACTAGATCGTGTGATTTAACATCACTTTATTTCTTTTTAAGGGGTTATTTGAAATCAAAAGCCAATGCCAACAAACCTGCATGCCCACATGCATTTAATTAGGAAATTCAGCCACATTTATGCAAAATTCCCATGGAAAATTGAGATAAAAGAGTACGCATGTGCCTGCAAATTTTCCCTATGCGTTATTCTATCCATAACCCTGTACTGTGCACTTTACGATTCAATAAAAATAGAGCAATTAAAAGATGAAAAACTGGACTTTTTATTTAAATTTTGCTTTAACATGTTGTTTTACCTTGTAACGCTCCGTTCCTACTAACCCTTTTAGCTATCAAATACTTTTTAAATAGGATTGCCATCAGTTTACAAATTGCCACACTGTACAAATGGTGGTAACTTCAAATCTTGAGTTTGCTTTAGGACAACTTTGTAAGATGCCATGACGGCTGCATTTCTGTGCTTATATAGCAAGATTCAGACGATTATGCCAAATAATGAAATTATTAGACGATTTTCACACTATGCCAAGATCGTCAATCTCTATTATTCATAAGATAAAAATATTATTTCATTTCTGGGTTTATTTGGCAATTTTCAAATTATATCTAATTCATCAAACAGCGTATTTTAGACTACGCTAACATTGTCAGCATTAAATTACCATTTGCCAAAGTGATAATAGTTTCAGTGTATGTGTGTGTTATTCATTTGAGAATGGCAGTAAAAATAATCAAAAGAAAAAAAAATATTGTACTTTTATGGAATAGGATTGTACAAAATTATGTATTCTAACAAAAACGTCAGGAAAAAAACATTTATTTCAATAAATTATTCATGTTTGAAGTTGGCGAGAAAATCTTGATACAAAAGATTTCTTACCTAATCTAAAAGTAAATTTTCTACCTAAAATATATGTATGGTGACTTTACTAAAGTATATAAGGAAAATATTAAATCAACAGGAGAAGTCTTTATGCAGAATTAACATATAATAAACATAAAACAGCAAAAATGTGCGTTAAAGGCAATTTAAATTTATTTTCAGGCTCTTTTTTTTTTCATAAAATATTCTTTGTGACTTTCTAAACTTTTTTCTATTATTTTCTTTTCTTTCCCTATACCTTATTGATTTCAATATGCTCGATGGAGGGAAACAATACTTACTGAAAAAAGGAAAGGCAAAAGATATATGTATTCATTCTTCCAAATGTAACAAGAAGGAATCAACACTCGCTCTAATAAATTATTCATATAAAAAAAGCGTGAAAATTTTAGCTACGCTTGATATACTTCTCTATTATCCTAAGAATGATTCTTGTTTGAAGAATACTTTCAGATGTATTTGCTTTATGCATGGGAAAGCAAGCATATGTTTCTTTAAAAACTAATTTTAATATTTGAATATGCTTACGATTGAGAAAGAATACTTATTACTTTTTATTCAAGAGAAAAAAGTCATACAATACTATTATTGTAACAGTGACCCAATATTGATTGCCAAATTTAACTATTTCAAAATCAAAAATTTTCTAGATGACTTAAAGAATTATATTTTATATTATTTGAATTAATGAATTCATTTCAAAAATAATTAGGAAATATAATGCAATCATCTGGTCCCATCAGGCATATTTAATAAAATATTCATGTTATACTCCATTTTCAAAAAAAAAATCCCTTTTCAATGACCAAAATCAAGCGAGTTATGAAACTTTATCATTTTATATATCGCATCATACCTTGACATTCACCGTACGTTGAGAGATTAATATACAGAATTATCATCGCAATCACGACCAGATAATTAATTTGTAATCTTTAACATTTTGATATCAAAAAAATTCTGAATAAGTTGAAGAATTATATTCTATGATATTTGGTTCAATAAATACATTTCAAAGATAATTAGGAAATCGAAATTTTAATGCATTCCACCTATAAAACATGCTTAATAAAACATTCATAACTTTTTAATAAAAAATTCAAAACATTTTCAACATTTAAAGAAAACAAATTCACTCTTCTACGAACCAAAACTTAACTAGTTGTGAAGCTTTGATTTTCATTATTTTAGATCTCCTGTCATAGCTTGGAATGCAACGTGTGTTATGGAATGCAACGTACAAGATTATCAGAGTAAATGATGGCCCAATAATTGATTTCTAATCGTTAATATTTCCAGAACAAAAACCTTCTAAATGACTGAAATAATTGTATATTATTTATTTAAGTCAATGAATACATTGTAAAATAATCTAAGTTCTTATATAACCCTCACGTTTTATTAAGTATGTTAAATAAAATATTCCTGTCATACTAACGTTTTCAACAAAAAAAAATTTTTGACTTTCCAACGGTCAAAATCGTGCGATTTATGAAGCTTTGATATTCATAATTTAGATATTGCATCATACCTTGCCGTGTACCATAGGTTGATTAATTAATTATCTCGTAATCATGGCCCAATAACTGATTTCCAACATTTAATATTTTCAGATCAAAAAGGTTTTAAATGACTTAATGAATTATATTCTATCTTATTTGAGACAGTGAATTCATTTCAAAATATTCAGGAAATCCTGATACAAACCTCTGGTCCTACTAGGCGTGTTTGGTGAGATATTTTTGATGTATCAAATGTTTTAAACCAAAAAAATGTTTCAGTGTTCTGCAGCAAAAACTTAATGAGAATGTCGCTTCGATTTTTATTATTTTAGATCTAACATTATACCTTGGCATACACCAAACATTGATTGATTAATCTTCTTTGGAGCGACTATTGAATTTAATTACAATCGCCTAAGTTGATGGTAATCTAAGCTTCATACCGCAGGTTGTTTTAGTCAAAAAGAAACGTTTACTCTTCTGTATAATGCTATTATGTCAAGCATATTTCAATAAAAATGACTAATAAGACTTAAAGAATACATATTTCAATAAAAATGACTAATAGAACTTGGAGGATTCATACGCAATTTATTTAAGTATTTCCTTGACAGGTTAATCCACCTTAGAATATTTTTTGTAATTTCTTTCAATTAAATTTGTTATACATACCTTTCCCCTCCTTTCCCTAAGATGTTTTTAAGCATCATATTTTAGCATATAAAAGTTGTGCTATTTTAATAACCTTATATCTTTCTTAAGTTTGTAATTATGAACCATCCTAACAGAATCGAGTCTCGAAATATCACAATATTTCCTGGACCTAGCTTTGTATAATCGATTTCCTAAATTAGATATATTTAATTTCATTGTTTTTATTTATCATGTAAATACACAAATACTAGTTCGGAATTTTGCCTTTCTTGGTTTCCAACAGTTAAAAAAATGATACGATTAAGTATTTGGGAGAACAATGTAAATAATGCGAAAAAGCATCAAATTCTAGCTCAATTTTTAATTAATTAAAATATCAAAACATCATCCTTTCTTGCACATCACCTTTTCAAAAGAGATCGATATCAAGTTTGGTTCCTCTTGGTCCAATGGCTTCCCCTGTAGAGGGCCAACGCATATATACATAAGCTAAACATGGTTTCCTTTATTATTTGCAAAGAAATAACAGGAAAGATGAATTTATAAGCATAAAGGAAAAACAAAGATAAAATACAAATGAACGTTAAAAAATGTATATGTAGTAAGAAATATGATTAAAAAGCAATGAAAATATCATGACATCACAATATGTGTAAAAAATAGATTAATTTAGATTAAAAAATATTTTGTAATAACGTTCAGTTTTAAAGCGATATTATAATTATTTAGGATGGATTTCGCAATTTTGAACCGTGGCCGAACGACGAGGATGACAACTAGCCTAGCGCTCCCTCTTCAAACTATCTCACCACAACAGTGAAAGGGCATTTGGCCCAGACAGACTGAATTTGCAACAAATCCATTTAGGTGGTGGTTCTTCGATTCCACGGTTGGAAATTTAGAAAGAGAGGATCCAGCTCAGATGCCATTCTTATCAGCGAATCATGGTTCAAATTAAGAAATCTGCACCAGAATTCCTCTGGTATTTATTCGGAGTGGGACATTTGTTATTGCAAACCAAGATTTCGATGAAATCTTTGCCCAATTTTTAAGGAAGTTCACTTTATAAACGGTATTCTTTTACCTGTTTATACTTTACCAACGTACTTCTGAGTCACAGACTCAACAGAAAGTAGTTTTTAAAAAGTAAAATATTTTCATTCAATATATCAGAAAAGGAACATTTATTTTTCAACATCACAAACGGTAGTATTTTCATAATAATAATTTTTTTATAGAAGAAGCCAGAGTCACAAAAAACAAAAAAATCACTTACTAAAAAAAATTATAAATTCGGCGATGCTTGCTTTTATCTTCGCTGCCATTTATGTGAACCTAACAACATTAATAATTTAAATGAGCTGAAGTTTAAATTTTTGCCGAATATAGTAAATAATTGTGATAAGATAACGATATACAAAAAATTAACAATTAAGCAGCATTAATATCGTTCAACAATTAGTAAGAAGTAAATTTGCATCAATTATTTTTAACAACTATATAAGAAAATATTATCATTTGGCTGATAAATAAATACAAATGAGATGTGTGAGTTGAATTTTGAGAAGCACTCAGACTCATCTTCCGTTTCAGCTAAAGTAATAGCATTAAGATTGGAGATTGATAATTTTACCACAGGTATTTTAACATATATAAGAATAATTTTTAAAAAAACTTGGCTGTAATTAATTGTATGAAGTTGAAAAAAAGAAACACAAATTTAAGTGTTCTAATGAATTATTGGTTATTCGTTGATTTTCACATTTCAAGCTGTCATTCAATGAATTGAGAGGAGAGAGAGTCTGATCAAAGAAGGTTTGTTTTTTCATTTACAAACGGATCATGCGGAGAATTTTTTTTGTTTTTCACTTGTGCAATTGTTGTAGTAATTTGTTGACTTTCTTTTCTTTCTTTTTAAAATTTGGCAGCAATTATTTTTAATTTGGTAGCATTTTTTTAAATATTCTTTAATTTTAATCAGGTTGAGATTATTTGAGATAATTTCTCATGCAGCAGAGAATCTGGCAGATTTTCTGTACTATATGACCCCTCTTAAATGTAGGGAACGTAAATAATTATTAGTTGAAGTAAAGAATTGTTTAAACAGTGATTTGTTTCCTAACGTAACATTTGAATTTTTACCCATAAGGTATAAAATTTCCCTTAAGCCATTCTGTTCTTTTTATCGATGTAAATAATTGAATTTTCCTGCCTCCAAAATTGATATAAATTGAATCCAATTTTATGACTAATAAATCATTTTATACATAGCAAGTAATTTAATTTATCTCACGTAATGACAAAACCAGCAGAAGTGATCTCTTCAAAACTTTCTCACATACTCTTTAATAAACTTGTTATGCCAAAGAACGTATTATATTGTACTGACGTGCAATAGTTACGATATATTAACCTTTGGCAAAGAATTTGGCATTCTTGCTGAATCTATCGTGTTATTCTTGGCAAGTTATTTGACGATTAACGATCCCTATCATCGTTAATAGTATTCGAAAATCGAAAATGTACTTTAGACATGTTTTTCTCAACCTATTGTAACAAAATTTTGTCATGTAGACTAAAAATGGTGTAAAACTTCGTCCAAAATTTGATGTATTTAAGTTATTCGATTTTAGAGTTATCACAATTGCATGTTCTTGAAAATGCAGACCGAGGGACAATCAACTCGTGATTGGATTTGGTTCCAAATTTGATAGATGTCTACACTATAGTCAAGTCTAATTACATAATGTTATCTAAATTTATTCGGTTTGTGATAATTGTATTAACTTATATTCTTACAGACAGACAGACAGACGAACTTCCTCAGAACGGATTTTATTCAAAATTTGATATATGCAAATTTGGCTTAAAGAATTTTGGTTAGAAACGTTTGAAATTTGGTTTAAATAAATTTGGTTTTGATAGCAATCTGAAAATTTGGTGTAAAGAAGAAATTTCAATCCTCTATCTCAAAACTTTTTTGAATTGTTTTTATAATTGATAGATAGACAGATAATTTCTAAAAATGTGGTTTTCGAAATCGGGAAGGTCTAAAACTTGAAGATTGATCAATATCTCGAGAACTTTTCGACGATTCTATACTTTCTCTTTACTAAGAAGAGAGGAAGTAAAAATAAATTAAAGTCATTTAATTGGTATATATACTAAAATATAATGTAAAGTACTAAATATTTGTAATCTTTCTTTCATGATTTAATTAATACAATTTTATTCATTCATAGAATTAAATTATTTTGCGCTTTAATTCAAAAAAGTGGTATAAGATGATAACAAAGCTCAAAAATAATTACATTTTATTTCCAAATTACATAAATTGAAACAAAATCCGTGATCTTAATTCAAAATATAAATTGTGCTACAGTTTGGCTATGAATTTAGTCTTGCATTTTTTAGCATTCTCATTGGCAACAAGAAAAAAACACAATCGAAAATGGAATTAAGAAACATAGAAAGACAAAGAAAATTTTAAATGGAAGTTAATTAATAAGTAATTCATTTATGGAAAATTAGAATTGCTTTCATCGGAATTTTTTATGCTTGATTCATTGATGTATAATAAAACAAAATTACAAAAACGAATTCTTCTGCTTATTTATTTTCGAGCAGGAAAAAAGTTTAATTTGAGGCTTAATAAACCTCCCTTTCAATTAGGTTTCACTGTAGAAGAAACCAAATATCATTTAGAAAGCTAATTTGTATTGCTAATTTGTATTTTCATGGCCATGTAAGTTATTGATTTGAGTTTTCTAATGGGTTTGATAAATGAAAATAAAGTGAACACTGCGATATTTAATTAAATGGCGCTCTTATTTTAAAATGATTAATTTAAGAGTTAGAAAAATTTCTTTGTTTTGGGGCACAAAATATTCACACGCCATAATTATGCTTCTTTTTAAAAATTCTCAATAGATGGTTATAGTGTCATAGGGGGAAAAAATGGTATTTTATTATAATGGAATATTAATTTGTTTTTAACTTCTGGATAGTGAAAGATAATTAATAATAAAACATTGCAGATTATAAATGGGATTTTAGATTAAAATTTGCTTACAAATACAAAGAGAAAAAAACTGTTTCCAATCCAAATCAACCTAAAGAAATTTCTATTCCAGCTTATCTACATAATTGTAGTTGTATTTACTTTCAAGGATAAAAAATGTGATAATATAAAATAATTACATTCTTAAAAAAATGAAAGAAAATAAAATCATAATAACACGTTATGAGTTTAAAAGACCAAAAAAAGTAAAACTCATTATTTTAATATTCAGGAAGTATTTATAATTAAGGATTCTTCTATCAACAGTTTGTATTTTAAATAATTGATTATAATGAAAATGAAATATGAGCATTTATACAAACATCAAATAGTTTTAACTCAGTTTATTTCGTATCATCTTATTTTTTTCTCATAAAATTGTTTAAGTAAACAGTTTTAACCAATTTATTTTCAGCATGAAATGTTTGCTTCTAAATAGTATTTTATGATTCAAAACTTCAATCAACAGTATTAAAAGAAAACAGCATTTTTAATTTTTCCGAAAGTTATGAATTTCCCCCTTTGATCTAATTTTGAAATGATATCTATTGCATATAGACAGATATAAAGCTTACCAAACTCTATGTGTAAAATAATAAATTTCTATCTAAAATAATAAACATATATTTTTATATATAACTAGCCGCCTTTGGCGACCAGCTGGTTCGCCATGAGTAATGTTTTCTAAAATTTTCAATTAAATCATATATTCATTAGCCAAAATTTAAGAAATAGTTAAAGTTACAAGATTCAGTTATTAGTAGTTAGAGTCAGTAACTTTATTCGGAAAAACTTTTTGAGTTTAATGCTCTAATAATTTATCGATTATGCTTCCAAAATATTAAAAATGTTTTTTTCGGCGATATTGCCAAAATGTTAAATATGTTTTTTAAAGAAAGCGAAAAAGGCAAAAAATTGTTGAATTAATGATACAGATATTGCAAACGATTTAGAAATATGCCATTAAGTCGAAATTTCAATGCATATCCAGTCTAAATTCAACCAGGTTTACTGTAAATAAAGATAATGTATGGAATTAATGATATAAATATTGCAAACAATCTTAGAATCCTTTGCCTTGCATTTATTTTTTAGAAGATATCACATTTTATATTTATGTTATTTTATCCGGTCACGTGCTGAAAGTTGTATTTCTTTAGATTTGATTTGCGATTATAGTTGTTGCTTTTTTATTTGAACTTCCGGCATTGTTTTGTTTTATTTTATCCAGTCACGTGCTAAAAAAAACATGGTTAAATATTTCTTTAAAAATTCGTTAAAAATAGAAGCTTGAGTTATACATTAAAACACTGATACCATTAGAAAGCTAGTTTTTTTATCTTTAATTTGATGTTAAAATCATGTTTATCCGATAATATTTTCGGAAGTTATAGCGGAAAAATGTCGAAATTTCGCTTAAATTTTAAATAATTCAAATTCTAATTAAAAATTTAAAAAAAGGGCTCCGAGGTGCACATTCCGAACCTCCAAGGTATACATGTACCAAATTTGGTAACTGTAGGTCTAATGGTCTGGCCTGTAGAGCGCCAACACACACACACACACATTGAGCTTTATTATAAGTATAGATATAGATTAAGATGGAATAACAAGTAAAGCTTATTCCTGATTTGATTAAACCCTACAACTTCTTTTACAGCTGATTATTCTGTTGCAAATTTTGAAATCATGCATAATTCACTCTAGAACTAATATGACTGATACAACAAAATTCTTTTCGCCTACTCTCTAATAAAGATACTATGTCCGGCTTTCTTCCGCATACAATTGTGGATCTTGGACATGTGTTCAGATTTTTATTTTCACCCGTGATAGTTCTGTGATTTGTAATATTGTAAAGAAAACCACACGTGTCTATTAACTACTTGTCATTGTAGAGCAATAATTGCGATGGATCGATTTCTAACAGAAAATCGAATACGTATCATGAGTGTCTTTTTTAGGCTAATTAAAACAAGAATTTGTCACAGAGCTCCAATATTATCACCATGAACACAGACCATATTTTATTCAATTAAGTCGTCAGTTTTTGAGTTATCGCATTTGCATGCATAAGAATGTATAAATTAACAGAGAGTGAATCCGTTGACGAATTTGAGGTTGAACCTAAATTTGATATGAATCTAAACTAAAGCATAGATCCATCAATTCATAGATCTATAATTCCTCAATCCATCGATCCAATAAAAGATGATCCACCCAGTTCTTGTTTGTTTTTTAGTTATCTTGTTCCTTTGTATAAAGACAGCCGCCCAGATTTACTTTCTGTGATTGAGTTTCATTCAAAATTTGATATTAAGTCTACAGATTTCATGTATAGACCGTTTATCTTTGTTCTTCTGTCTCAAAACCTTTTTGAGTTGTCGTGTTCATAGACAAACATGATTCTAAAAATATGTTTTTCAAAGTTAGAGAAAACTGAAACGAGATGATTCATTAAAGTTTAAAGCTCGAAATTTTCGATGATTATAATACTCTGCCTTCATATACTTCTTATTCCTGAAAGTAAGAAAAAAATAAACAAATCAAGCATAATTTTTACTTTTTTTTTATTGGTGCGTTTTGTTTAGCTGTAAGAAAAGCGAGGCTTGAATAGTAATTAATGTTTCCGCAAAAAAAAATTCTGGGGCTGTTCTTCCCTCTCCTCTACAATATTACCCTGCAGCACAGGTCTTTGTTCAAATTTATTTGCAGGCTAGATTAAATGCATTTCTATTTCCTCCAAATATGTCTGATCTGTGACTACCCAATTATTATTTTTCTCGTTCTTTTCAAAATACATTTAACAATAGTTATCACTGAATATAGTAAAAGAAACTTTGCCGAAGGATTTTGTATTTGATTACATGCATACGATTCAAATTAACTTATGTAAGGTTATCCTTCATTTCCTCAAAATAATTTATTTCATTCAGCCGAAGCATTTTCTATAAGAAACTAGCTTGATTTATTCCAAGACAGTATTAATGTGAAACATCAAACAAACCAATATTTCATCTTGGACAGTTTCAAATAAAGTTGCTCTTTGGAGAATTTAGAACAATCATTTTTTAAAAATACAATTTTACATGATTTATAATACAACTAGCTTGTACCCGCCGAATTGCTGTCGCAGAAGAAGTAATTTTGGAAATATCGTTTGCAATTTAAAATAAGTCTTGTTTAATTAGGAATGATTGAAGAATAATGTTAATTTCCGTATCGGAAATGAATACATTCATTGAAATTGAGTAATGTATAAAGGAGAAGCGTAAATAATATTAATTCCATTTTTTAACTTTATTATTCAAGACTTTAGGGCTGGCAATATTTTTTTCCGTCTTCGACAGAAACAAATAAGTGTAAGTAATAAGTATTCAGAATTTTATCGCAATCGGATGAGCGGCACCGCAGCGCATAAGAGACATACAGCCAAACACTCATTTTTATTTATATAGATAAGAGATTAGAAAGTAACTGGACTGATATCTTAAATATTTTATCTTTTGTTACGATTCCGATGGTATAAAATGTAATATATTTCCCTTCTCAAATTTTATACTTCTTCATAAGAATTTTTCGTATATGATGAACTCTTTCAAATTTATGAAAATCATTTCATCATCTGAATTATTAGTATACTAGCTATATGTTTTGCTTTCAATACATCTATTATACAGTCTGGAATGATCATGGAAAACAAACAAATGTAACAAGAAGTGAGATTGAAGAATAGAAAAGAACGAAAGACCGTGTGATAAGGCCTTTAAGGCCTTATCATACGGTGAAATTTATCCAGCACTTTTCCGTTTCTACCTTCAAGAACCGGTCAAGCAAGTCTTTCGTCATCGACAACTTTTTCTAGCTAGCTCGAAAATGTCGCCGGCAATATTGTCCGCAAACGAAATTCAACCAATCATGTGAAACTTTGAAGGGACGTCACACAAGTGACGTCACTTTCACTGTCGTTTGCTGACAGAAAGTGCCGAAGATATTTTGCCGTGTGATAAGACCTTTAAATAACATATGTAATTTTTGAAAAACACTTTTATAGCCATTCGTCAAAATGTATCCTTTGAGCCAAAAAAAAATGATCTGAGAAAAGAAAGAAAAAAGGGTATCATACTAATTACAAAGCGATATTAGTTAATTATGCAAAACAATAATTACATCGAAAACGCTAGTTAAAATTTAATATAAGAAATAAAATTACATTATTACGAAAATTTGGAGAAAATAATTCAAAATATGGATTTCTTTTTTTAAAAAAATCAAAAGATTTATATAATTATTTGGCTAGCGTAATATTTAACTTCAATGTTTAAGAATCGTATCAACTTTATAGGCTGACTTCCCTACATGCGCAGAACACTTGAAAATTGAACACAAAATGTTTGTTTGGTACATGACACGTGACTATGAATTGAGCTAGTTTAAGTATATTATACAACAACATTTTCATTTTTAGAAAGTGAATTATTCATTTGTTTTGTCAAATATTTTCATTGTTCTTTGTCAAGCACTTAATTGCATGATCTTTTTTTTCAATGTTGAAAATTAAAGAAAAATAATTAGTTTTAATATCTATACAATTCATGTTTTTATTATTAATAGTAGAAATACACTTTTGATACTTTTTTTTACATTCTTTGCCCTTTCAGAGAAGATTTAATTTCAGTGTTACATAATTATAAAAATGTTACGAAGATGCAAAAAATAAAAGGTCACAAAGTAACGCTATGGTTATATCAAGTTTATAAACTCTAAGTAACTCTTATCATATAGGTGAAGAGCTGACTTCACTGTTTGTGGAACTCAGAATTTATATCTTTACAGAATAATCTAGAATTTTAAAGAAGGTTATAGAAAGTTCTAGAACATTAACAAATGCATAACAAGAAATTTTAGATTAAAGTTCTACCTTTAACCGCTTAACTGTGTAGCCCGAGTGTCATACATGTATCGATTTATCGAATTTTGGTAGTTGTAAGCAAAATATATAGCATTCATAAAGATTATAAATCAAAATTGAAATTACTTAGAATACTTAGATAAATCAAGTATTTAATGGATTTCCATTTGAATCAAAATAAAAAAAAATATTCCTAAAATAGGAGGTATCTTATTAGACAGCAAAGCAGTTAATGTAATGCATGGCTGGGATGCGAGCCCACGCTCTTGTGTTTTGCAAGCTCGCACTTTACCTCTGAGCCACGCTGACAATGAGCCGAATTTCTTTTTGCGACAACATTAATAACAATGCAAAATGTCATCATTTTAAATATTGCTCCTTTTTTTTCTATGAATCATTGAATATATATGAATTATGTTTATGAAAATTAATGCAATGCAAAATACAAAGAATTGAAAGATGTAACGTTTCAGAAACAGCATTATAAAATAATAATAGTATGATTGGTATATCAAGATTTAAAAAAAAATATTGTACCTGTGTAACAGTGGAGAGCAAATAGCATAAAATTTTAACAGAACATTTTAGTAACTAATGATCCTGACATAATTACTTCGCCAGATGCATACGTGTCACATCGCAATGTCTCCCGATATTTGTTTTACATATTATACATTATAGTGTTCTATGTAATAAAACAAAATATATAAACGGATATTTTTATTAAAACTGAACTTTCCTGAAGTCTTTTACTCTTCTGCAATCAAATCTGTCAGAGAAGATTTGAATATTTTAAAGCACATTCTTCAATCATTTTAGTAAGAGATTCATTCGATGTGCCAAATAGGCTGCAATTCTTTTTTTTTTTTTTTTTTTCTTTCTTTTCTTTTATAAAATTATTGTGATTGAAATGATGAATTGAACATAATCGATATCCCTAGATTATCGATAGATTTCAAAATTTTCCTTAGCTTCACTTCCGTTCAAGAAATGATTCTTGTTTTGAGTAAGCATTTGTAATGTTTATTATTATAATGTAATTACGTTTGTTTATAAGTGTCATTCTTTGAATAAAAATTTATTTAAAGGTATATTGCAACCTTCATCATCCCAGCTGCTCTTTATGGAATGTTTACATATGTATGTTATTGTTTTAAAAATTACTCAATGAATTTTTTTAAAAATGTGTTGATAAATTACTATTTATATTTAACATTTATAATTAATATTAATTATCTTATTTAATTTATAATTTTTTTTTAATAATTTGAAAATTTTTTGTCGTAATGGCGACTTATTTGAAATGGCGCCCTTGAGTTTACATTCTGCATTTTTGTGAATGTGTAGGAGATTGAAGTGTTATAAATAAATGATTAAAAACCGATCTAAATAAGCAGTAAATACATCGTGATATAAATTATTTGATATTATGCATTCAATTGTGATCTATCTTTAATTTGATCCAAATGAAATGTAAGGTTATACATGTAAACAAACAAATAATTATCAGATATTTTGAAAAGTCTAGCTTGTTTCCCTTTCCTTCGCTAGAGTTATTATTTCCATATTATATGAAACTTGAAATAAAATATTATTTTGCATTGTGCTGCTTATTTAAATATCAATTCTTATAAACTATGCTGAAAAGAAATTTTACTGTTGCCATGTTTCAAGAACACTTCCAAAATTTTATTTTGGGTTATACTCTACAGTACAACTTGATTATGGGTAAATTAATTTGCCATTAAATGGAAATAAAAATGCCTTTTTATCTAACAAGATCATACTATGAGTTCATATGTGTCATAAATTTTATGGTCTATTGATATTCTATTTAATTTTTTTAATGTTTAATAAAATGAAGTTTTCATTGAAAATATTTTTTATTAAAATCTCTTTATAAACTAAATTTTCACTAGCTTTCATTATCAGTGTTTTATTTAGCCAAAGATTGCATAAGTGCATTTCATCAAATGTTTCTATAAATTTATAATTTAATTGCAATTTAAGTTTCTCAAATATAGTTATTGGCAATATTTTTTTCATGTAACTCATTTTTGTATGTAATATGCTACATTGATAAAAGGTATGCATGTTTAATAATGAGTTCTCTATTGATTGACCAATTTTTGCATAAAAATATTTTTATTTATTTTTAAACCTTTAAAAATAATTTTTCATATAAATATAAATTGATTGAAACTTTTATATAAATTGTTATAAAATAATTTTTATTTAAATTTTCATGATTTTTTTTTCTAGAATTGTGAAGGAAGATGCAAAACCAGAATCTTTGGACTGATTCTTACTCTGTCGCAGGTTTGCATCTTTTATTAAAATTATTTTATTCGCAATGTAATGTGTACAAGAATATAAATTCAAATAAAGAAAAGGATACTCACATTTGTCATGTATTTGTGTACTACCATTTTTTCTTCTTTATGGATGAATAATTCATTTTTATTAATTTCAATTTTTTGGAAAAAAAATTATTTATTTTTTAGTTTTTAGGAGGAAAAAAATTATAATTTCCAAATGTTTTTTTGGTTGAGAAAACAAAGATTTTTTTTAAAAAACTTAATTCTAAGTCTGTGTGCCTCAGAATTTTTTATTGCACTGGCTTTTTTTAATCGACTAATTAGCTCATTATTTTTCTTACTCTTATATTATATATTGATAATCTAATTTAAATATTAATTAATTTCCTAATTTTTATCTTACTTTAACCTTTATTAAACTTCATTCTAAAATGTTACCTTATTTCCTGTTACAATTCCACCTCTTTTCCTTTTTTTTATTAGTGTTACTCAAGCTCTGTAAAACTGATTTAATCAGCAATTTTACAGACTCTGAGTGAAAGAATAAGAATCTATCATGCTTAGCAAATTCTTTTAAAACCTAAACTGACGCATGTCAAAAAAATCCCTATTAGAATGTCATAACATAAAATTATTGTTGAAAAATGTTTCGGTCTCTTTTTGCCCATTTGCTCTTCTCTGTGTGGCCAGGCAAATCTCGTCACTTCTTGCTCGTACTTAAATTATGCTTTCTGAGGTGGAATGAACTAATGTTTCAAAAGTGTATTCTCTCTTTGACCATGAAACTGCTTTAACATATTTTTTACTTTCTATATATTTATTATTATATTGTTTTTTTATATATTAAGTTAGTTGACATAATCAGCAAAAATATTTTGCCATTTTGAAAAGACATAAATAGATATAGCCTAGCTTCTATTACTGTTATATTTTTTTTAGCTTTAATGAGTCTCTTTAATTCAAAAGAATTTTATATATTTATTTTTGCCTTTGAATATCTAGTTGAGCATACCTATATTACGAAAAAGAAAGCATGCATTTTGTTACTATATTCAAAATTATTTTAATCTAGATGCAATATATCAGCCCTGTGTTACAATCCTGAACTAATTTATTGTCAATAAATATGCCAGAATCAATTTAATTTTTATCATTTCTCAGATTTCTTTAAAAAATTAAATTATGAAAAATCTGATGGTATTTATAAGTATTTTATGTGTGTATTTTCTCTGTCTTTGAGCATTAGGAAATGTTGTTAATTCATCTTTTGATGTATTTGAGATATTCAAAATATTAAATTAACATTATTACTAATATTTTTTTTCAATATTTCAGTTATTATCATTCTGTTTTATCTTTAAAAATTATCCTTTTGTTGAACTTTAAAATTATACTTGGCATATTTAAATTTGCTCTTGAATATATATTAAGTACATATTTCTCTTTTATATTTCTCAAATTTTTAAAAAGTAAATGTAGCTTTTTTATATAAGTTTGATGCACATGTTTGATCTTATTATTAAGATTAGTAAGTGTTCTGAAATTTATTTTACAATATACCTTGGAATGAAAATGATAAGGGCAAACAATTACTGATGATATATCTAAAGATCATGAGCACTGGCATGAAATAAAAAGTGACAAAGAAACTCTGTTTAGGTTTTCCAAAAAAAATGTTTACTTAAAAAAAACAAAAAGGAGTGATAGTTGAAGGTAAAAGGCATTGATGATATATCTGTCAATGATTTTCGTATAAAATTAAAAGTTAGTTCAATGATTTTAGCTGACCAACTGGTTTAATTACTTTGTCAATTATTTGAAACATATAGATTAAGAACAAACAGTTAGTCATCAAAACTGCCATGTTATTAATCACTTTCCTTTCTATTACTGAACAGAATATTGCTTTTATATTAAGACTTTTAAATTTCTCTAATTTGGGTTAGTATTTATTATTATTTCCCCTAGTTTTGAATTTATTTTTTAAAAACATTTACTAATTTTTTAATTAAAATATACCTCATTTATTTCTTGATGAATCAAACTAAAATTGATATTAAATTATAAGTTGATTAAAATTATTATTTTTGATCTAAAATTATAGATTTTATTGGTATAAATATTGATAATTATATTAGAATAAATTTGTATATGATATTTAAAATGTGGCAAACATAAGATGTAGTTTGAAATTCAACCTACTGAAGGTGAATGAAAATTTTTATCTATTTCTTCTTGTTTATTTTGTATTCATATGAATACAAAATTCAGTTTTATATCATTATAAAACTTATGTTTTACATTCTTTTTTTCCCAAATGTGTTAGCTTATTAAAACCATGTAAAAAAATTGCTTTTGCATTTTACTTGATTAAAATTGTATTATTGACCTTCAGCTTTATATCTGAAAATCATGTTGAATTCTAATTTTTTATTTTCTTTTTCGGTTTACTGGGAGATTTCTAAAAAGATTTTGTGAAATTAAGCTGTGATGCTATATTTATTTTACAATTTAATATAAAATTATTTGACATATTTTTACGCTCAACTTATATTTATGCATAGGAAATCTATTGGTTTTGTTTTTATTACCAATAATCCAATTCTTTTTAATTGCTTCTGTAATTTATCATGCTAAAAGTTTGATATTTTTATACTAATCATTGTGTTAAGTCCCCCCACACCCTCTATATCTAACCAGGTATTACACATATGTCTTAAATAGTGAGTTACGACTATAAATAGCTTAGTTTGAATAAAACTGTAATTATAATGATGAAATTAAGGATTCTAAAATGACATTTCAGTAATAAAAATTGCACTGGAGCACTTTGAATTTAATGTAGTTGTTGTTGTTCTATAAAAGTAGTACAGTGGGATCAATTTGATCCAAAAGTGTCGAAAACAGCTCTAGCTACATCTATAACTCATGGAAGAGAAAAGTTGCTGGAGCCTCTGAGGTAATTGGACATCTGCCTGTTGGTCTGCAAAAGATATTTTATTTCCCTTCTACCACCCAAAGAAAATAAAATGGAGGCATTCCCCTATGGAGGCATGTCACTCTTGGGGTTACAGGCTTTCTTGAGGGTTTAAATTTAATAGAATTGATAATAAGCTGAAAGTCTTTATTTTTTTATTATTTTAAAAATGCTTTTGGAAATAGTTGAAATCATATATAAGGAAATGTCATGGTTTTGTAAAATAATCAAATTGTCTCATACATATTTCTAAGTGTAGTGAACATAAATTTTTTTTGATAAAATTGCTTTTTGAAAATTACATGGACATCTTTATAGAGTGTATTTATTTTGAATATGTTAAAAGTAGCTGTTTAGCATTTATAAATGAAAATATGGCTCCTATATCTACTAATAATCAAGATTAATGTATATTGGTACTTTATTTGCTTGACCACTTTATCTACAGCTACTAAATTTGCTGCATATGTAAATTGGGGAGAGCTGTGTTTTTTTTTTTAAATTTTTAATTAATTAAAAATTAAGTAAATTTTGATATTTTCACAATTTTTAAAATATTTATTATACAAAAATTTTATGACATTGAAAGTTTTTACTATTTTCTTTTTAATGATAGTAAAATAGTTAAATAAATTTTTCATGTACTCTAATGTTCTTTTTAAAAATTTATATGCCTAACTTCTTCTTGTGTTGAAATTCAAATCTTCGTTATTCCATCAAATATTTAATGGGGTTTTTTTTCCCCATTGTTGAAAGAATTTTGTGTGATATGTGTGAGGTTACTAGATAAATATAAAAGTGAGGTTATAATACTATGCAATTTAGAAGATAAGTAAATTGAACATTTATGTTTTTAATAATGCTAGCATGTCATGTTACTTAGTTAAAAAGCTCATGTACACAATGAACAGAAGTAGCATTTTAGATAACCCTGCTTTTAATGACTGATTTTCAGCAGAATCATGGGCATAAAGTTATGTTAATCACATTTCACTTCATTATTAATAATATCTTTATCAAGCCAATTGATAGCTAAAGATAATTAGTATACCTTTTTTAATGTCAACATACTATTTAGATGCATTTATTTATTATTATTCCTTTTTTAAAAGCAAAAAATATAGTTGCATACTAGAACATTTTTGTTTTTTAATTAAAATATATTATCCTTTGTATATGTATTATGCAAAAAAAAATTAAATAAATGAGAAAAATAAAAAAAACTACATCCCATCTATTTATCCCTTTATATCTTACTTGCTGTTTTGTATTTACAGGTTATTCTGGGAAAGGTTGGAATACCAATAACAATCCTGACAGTCATGAAATAGATGATTCCTTCATTATAAGTTCAGCATCTCAGCCTGCTGATTGCAATAATGAAATTTTTACATATTGTAATTCAGATGACATTTCTACTAATTCCATTCAAAATATGGCATCAATCACAGATTCATCAATAATCCCATGCAGCAGTACCGACACTGAAACTGTAGAAAAGAAATATGGGGGAATATTTTCTAATAATTCATGTTTTATTGAATCAGAGCATTCTTCTGTGTTAAATTGTAAATATTCTGAGGAAACTGATGTAAATCAAATAAATGGACAGTCTGAAGCCACCCCATCTTTTGAACTTTCCAATGAACCAAATGAGACAGTCGCTTCCTTGTCTTTAGTACAAAGAAGTGGCAAGAGACGTAATTCATTGCCCCCAGATTATCCAAATTATAAAAAAAGGTTAAGTATTGATTGTGCTTCACAATCATTATGTGGTGTGGGGTCTTTGGCTGAAAGTGATTCTAATAGTTCTTTTGGTGTGAATAGTCATGATGGTAATGAAGGAAGCTCATGGACTAATTGTTATGCCCCCTACCGCAAGCATCCTACTTCTGTTGCATCCTCTGAACGAGGTTCTGAATCACTAATTGATAAACTTTTTAGTGAAGAACAGAAAAAGCGGTATGAAGCCTTAAGAAAGAAATCATCCAAAAGAATAGACAGTAAAAGAAAAAATGAAAAGGATGTAGATTTTGGTTCTGTATACAAATCTTTTGTGGAAGTCATAACTCATTCATCCCAAAATCTCCCTGAGGTTACTGATATGGATATTTCATCACAAAAAGAAAAAGAAGATAGCATAGAGAGCAATACTGATACAAAAACGCATGAGAGCACTGGTGATGATTGCACAATTCATGGAATGTCAATTGATATTGATTCTAAAGATTCTCATCAAATGATACTTACTCCTAATACTATGCCTGAGGAAACAAATGCATCATTTGATATTGATTCAAAAGATTCTCACCAGATGATGCTTACTGCTGATTCTGTACCTGAAGAAACTAATACTGATTCAATATTAGAGTCTGATCAGAATTCTGTTGATGCAGTCTCTTATCAACAGGATATAGTCCATATGGATTATAATGTCACTGATGATGGACAGATTTCAGACAATATGTTAGTCCAGATTTCTTCCAGTGATGATTGTACAAATCATAAAGTGTATGCTGATGTTGATATTAATTCCAAAGATTCCCATAAAGTCATGTCTACTGCTGATTTCATACCTGAAGATATTGTTCCTGATTTAATATCAGCATCTGATAATCTATCAGTTAATGTAGTTTCTAATCAACTGGATACAAAACATATGAATTGTGAGGTTGGTAATGGGCAGACTTCTGAAAATGTATTGGTCTTGAATTCTGATAATGATTGTGTGATTCATAAAGTTTCTGCTAGTACTGATGATGATTCAAAAGATTCTCAGCAAGTTATGTTTAATGCTGATGCCATTCCTGAAAAACACAATGCTGAAATTAAATCTGAGTCTGAATTTCTTACAGTTAATACCGATTCTATTCAACAGGATATCATATCAATAAATTATGATTCTAATGAAATAAATTCTGAAAATATTTTCCCCCCTGCTGTTTTCCCTGGTAAAATATCAGTTAATACTGATGATAAATTTCATCAAGCTGTATATATTACAGATTCTGTGCCAAAACCTGATGGGATTTCAGAATCTGATTGTCTCTTACAAGATGCTGACTCAAATGAACAGGAAGTATTAATTGATCATCATTCTGATGAGCATATTTCTGAAAATAATCTAGTCTCTGATGTAATAGCATCTAATATTGATAATAATTCAAGAGACCCTCAAGATGTTACCTTTGTTACAGATTCCTACCTTAGTGAAACAAATGCTGATATTATATCAGAATCTGATCACATAACTATGCATACAAACTCAAATCAGCAGATTGAGTTAGTTTTAGATTGTGTTACTAAAGAGCTTACTTCAGAAAATGTCTTAGTCCCTGTTACTTCTTCTGATACTTGTGATAATTCAGACTCTCAACAAGTTATATTTATTACAGATTCCATACCAAAAGAAATTGATGCTGAAATAATTTTAGAATCTGATTGTCTTACATCTCCAACCAACTCTAGTGAACATCAGATATTTGCTATAAGTAATGATGCTGATCAGATTGCATCAGATGAAATGTTAGTTTATGTCCAATGTTCAGATGGTTACAGGCTTTGTAAAGTATCAACTAATCCTGATATTAATTCCGAGAATTCTCAACAAGTTACTTTTATTACTAATTCTGTACATAATGAGACTGATAAGGGTTTAATATTAGATTCTAATTGTTATATAATCGATGCTGAATCTAATCAACAAAATACTATTCCTATCAGTTATACTGATGGTACTATTTCTGAAAGTGATTTAGTTCCTGTTTCTGAAGTTTTATTTAAAACTGTTCCCTTGGCAGATGATCAAAATATTGGTTTGAAAACAGAAATAAATGAAACCCAACTTTATGTTCATGTAGCTGATAAAGAGGATACTAACAATTCTGCTGGAAATTTGACTAATGATGAAATATCTGATAGCTTAGATAAGATTTTTACTCAGACAACTGAATCTGATGTGTTGTATAGCATACCAGAGGAACAGAGAGAACCCTTTGATTTTGATGGTGAAAAATTAATTCCACTTGATACAAATATTTCAACTGAAACTTCTCTGGATACTTACACTGCTATTCCTGAAACTTCTGAGGAAACTATATTACATGAACAGTTGATAAAAGCAAGACCTGAAACTGGTATGAATTCAGAAGGCAAAGAAAAAATATCATCTACTGAATATTTCTTAGAAAATAAAAATAGCACACATATTAATCAGGAGGATATAATGCTTGTTGATGAGAAACAAAATGCTATGAATATTTCTGTGGAAAACCCAAATATAAATGAACAAATTAAGAAGAGAGAAATTACAAATACACATATTGATTTGTGTTCTATAAATACAGAAAAGGTTTTTGAAATTCAACCTGATAATTTAGATAATACTGAAATGGAAATAGGCAATGAAGAATCTAAAGAATTTAGTCAACCAGATGATGATTCTGAAAACCATCAATCTATGTTCTATGAAGATATGAAAGATGTGTATGAAAATCTATGTGAACAGAATAAAAAATCAGACATTTCTAGCATGGATGTTGTAATAAGTGGAAATGACAAAAACGATGAAATTAGTCAATTTTTAGTACATTGTAATTCAACTAAAGAAATTTGCCATGATAGTCTTGGAAAAACATCAGATACTTCATCAAAAGAACATCATATGAATGTGTTACCTCCAGTCAATATGACTGAATCATCAAATATACTTTTTGACACAGAAATAAAATGTAAAGCATTTTCTAATAAACAATTAGATGGTAGTGTCAGAAACTCTAAAGTAGAAACATCTGACTTCATATGTCAAGATAATTTTCACAACAGTAAATCTGGTCTTGAATCAAATTCTTCATACAAATGTAGAACTTCTAAAGCTCGTAAAAGTACTTCAAAATCATCTGTTATAAAAACATCGACAAATGAGGTATTAAAAGTTATTGAAAATAATATTGCGAATGAAGTTTTTAATTTAATGGAATCAAAAGAAAATTGCAACAGCTCATTTGTTTCAGAAGAAGTTGCCCCAAATATTTCTACTTTGGCTTATATTTTATCAGATTCTGAAGTTGAAAATGTTCCATTGATTGAAGATGGCGTTAACTTTGTTCCTGATTTGGAAATGAAATCATTTAAAAAATCTAAACCATTATTTGAAACACATTTTAATGGAAAACATAAAAATGGAACAGCTAAGAAAAGTTTTTCAAAAATCAATGACAAGTCATCCTCTGATGAGATGTCTAATAACTGTGATATGCAAAATTCTATAGCTTCTTCAGACAGTGAATTAGATTCTGTGTCTTCAAAATGTAGAAAAACTGTTCAGTATCATAGTGCTCATAATTATACTGAAATTAATAATCCAGCTCATTCTTTTTCAGCAATCGATAATATTTCAGTGTTGCTTGATAACCTTGGAAATGCAAAACAACGTACTGCTCTAAAAACGTTTAAAAAACCTTTTACAGTTGCAAAAAAATCAGTCACTGAAAAATCATCTTTTAAGACAGTTTTCCAATCTTATTTTGGAATAAGAACTGCAAAGAAAACTTATAACAAATCACCAAACAAAAAATTACTTAATACAAATTTGGATGGTATGTATTTTGCTTAAAATATTTTGTCTTGTGTTTATTTTTTTCTATGATTTTTATTGTATTTTAAAATTTTATTTTATAAGTTTTATAAATATTCTAGTTGCAATTTTTTTTATAAAAAAAGGAATGTGAACTATTTTTATTATTATAAAATGTGAATAGTAAAATAAGGATAGTTGTTGTATTAATAAGATATATGAACTAATTTCATGGTACAGAAACTAGTCCACTAATGCCTAGTTGTTTGTATAAAGTTTTTTCACTAATAAAAATTTTCCTTTCATATTTTATCTTTATCGCATTTTCTTAAAATTTATAAACTATAAACTTCAATTTATCTAAGTTTGTAAAAATGTATTGTTTTGGTGCTTTATTAATATATTATTACATTTAGAAACAGCAAGTTTTTGCTTTCAAACTCTGTTGTCAGTACATTATTTAGATTTTGTTTTATTTATGCTATCTTCATTAATGCTTGCTATTTTACATAAATTATTTATGTTTGTTATATAATTGCTATTGTTTTGTTTAAGTATTGAGGCTATGTGTATGTTAAGTAATTTGGGTGTATGTGTGCATGAGGCTCTTCTACAATTTGTGATATTTTTTATCAAAACTTTTTCCATCTAATTTACTTTTAACATTTCAGTAAAATAATGTAAATATGAATATTTTCTACATTCTAATAATAATTATAAATTTATATCAAAGTAATTTATTTATTTATTTATTTTACAAAAATCTTAAAGTATATTAAATTCTTTTTTCAACATCTTCTTTCCATTGAATTCTGAATTTAAATTGATTATCTATTTAAACACATTTTTAGGTACCATATAATTACCAGAAATAATATATATATATATTTTTAATGAAGAGGAAGTATAGGATATGGGAGTACTTTTGTCTCAAATTTTTGAAAATTTTATGTTTTCCTTTAAGTTTGAAGCATTGTTTCTATTCACTTGTCAAAAGTAAAATATATATAAGTTCCATAAAATATAGCAATCTTGTGTTGTTTGATTTATATGAAGCACACTTATACAAAATTATCTTTTTTAAACTTATTGTTTATCTACTGTTAGTTTGTAATAAAAATCTTCATGTTTACAACATTTTCATGAAATTTCTTCCCTTTTTAATACTAAGCCTCAAGTTTATTTGTATAGTAATCATTTTGAAACTCTTTCAACTTCATGTATTTTCTGAATATATTTGATTTCTTTGCAAACATGTTATAAAATTATTTGTTTTTGGAATAGAATCATCATCTTCTGTTGAAGAATTATCAGCTGATGAAGCCAAAAATTCTACTGTGATTTGGTCTCCCGTAAAGGTATTTTTGTGTTTTTTGCATAATAGAGGCAAGGCTTGTTTTTAAACTTATATTTCCAATTAAAATCAATTAATATTCAATAAGTTATAAATTTGTTTTTTATGCATGTTAGAAATGGTTAAAATTAGCTATTTCTCAAATTAAAATATTTGATTTTACAATTAGAAGTAATTTCACTATAAGTAATAAACTTCAAAACTTAAATATCAAATTCATTGAAGCTTTCATTCCCTTCTAGGAGTTCCATAAATCCCTAAAAATGTTAACTTTTATAGATAGTATTTATTTTATTAAAATTTAATAATAAAATTATCTTAAATTTTTGAATTTGAATGTGTAAGTTCATTTTATATTTCCTGTTGCATTATAAAATTGTATTTTAAATGAATTTTTAAAAAGCCATTAAAGTATATGGATCTGATGAACTAGTATATCTGATAAATTTTAAAATTAATGTTTACCTTGGTACCAAAATGTCTTGCTATTACTAATAGAAGGTTACAGTAGCCAACGAGGTAACTCCACCTAAGATCTGAACTTGATTGCAGTTGTCAACTAACAAATCTTTGTAATTTTTTATTTATTATCGCATTTTCATAGACCTAGTGTAGATAGAAGTTACTCTTAGGGATGAATTTTTTTAAATAGACAAACTGTGTTAATTGACACTTAATTTTTGAGATAGTAATAAATTAACATAATTAATTACTATCTATACATGACTGCTATAAACTATTATAGGATTTAACATTTTAAGAAAGTAGTTAATTAACTACTGTCTTAAAATTTTTCCATTACATGAATCAAGATTTTTTTTAATAATTTGATTCAGGCCTTTTTATATATGTGTATCAAATTTTTCTCTAAAAAATAATATAGGTCTACTTAATTTTGTTTTCTTAAAACTCCACCCGAAAAGAGCCAACCCACCAGTAATCACATATTAAGTAACTTTCAGTTTTTAAATAACTCCTGGTAAAGAGAAAAATTAATTAAGTGTCCCTACATCCAATTTACTCTACAGTCAAATTCATAAAGTTTAAATTTTAAAAACATGCTTTTTTAAAAGCAAACAAAATTCATATTAAATTAAAATCTTCTCATCTGAAAATTTATTTCTTTTTTAACTAACTGGAATATTATAATTGAGGCTTGCATTTCATGGAGTAGATCTATAAATTGAATATACACTCTCTTAAAAAATGCATAATGTTAATCCATTGTCGGAATTTTACCATTTTTGTGAAAATCTCCAACACTATTTGAAGTATACACTCGATGTTTTTCATTCTGGCATTTTAGCATGTCAGCTTGGCTCTCATGTAAAAGAATTTCTATGTAATAAATCACTCACTCCACCCATATTCACATTTAAAAAATTGAAATATGCAATTGTGTCAAGATTTTATGAAATATGATTAATTTCTTTAAATAAGTGGGAAAAAAATTTGAGAAATATTGTATAGTTTCCAAGGTATCATTGAAAGTTTATACAAAGACACCTCAAATATTAAAATTTACACATTTAGCATTGGAAGTGTCATTTTTCAAAACCTTATAACTCTCAAAATTATAACTAGAATTCCATAAAATTTTATTGAGAAGTTAATTTTATCATGACAAATTGATTCAGCAGGTGGGGAGAGAGAATTTTAATGGGGAATTTTGTGATGATAGTTAACTTGATTAATCAATGTTCGTTTTTCTTGACAAACCTGTCACCTTGAGTAATTTCCATTGATAGCAAATTAACGAAAATGCGATAAGAAATAAAAAGTAACCGTTTTTAATGGCTATACATGAAATCTGTTAGGAATCAGACATTTTCATAATTGAAAGTCTGTTAAAATAGGCTTGTGTTTGTCTGTTGTCATATTATCACTATTCAAGATAATGAGGATAGTTTTCTTTTATAGGCTTGAAATGTTATGTATATTAAGATATAAAAATGTGATAATTTTATGGAAAGCCATTTTTTATTTTTTTTAGCATGATGCAATGTAATGTAACTGTAGTATAATGATATTGTTTTGGTTTTATTATAACAATCCACTTTTCCCATCTTAGAGGGGAATTGAACATCTTTTCTTTTTGTTACCAATATGTGTTATATTTGTATTACAAATAACATTTCTTGAGAACACAATCAAAATCAATTAGTTTTATTAAAGGGAATAATATGAAAGAATAATATAATAAAATAATTCTACATTTTATTTTTCAAATTATTCTGGGTCCGGATTGTTTTAAATTTGAATGATATTTATTTGATAGAACTTTTTTTTGACATATCTAAAATCAGTATTCTTAAAAGTTTGCATAGATAGTTGGGTTTTAAAGAATTTTAAAATTATCTTTAACTTTATTTGGATGCATTGAATTCTTTCATGCATTTTATTTAGGATCTTCAACTAAAAGTTTGTATCTGTTCTGCTGTTGAAGTACCTTGCCTGTGTAATGGAGAACAACTACAGTTAATATGCGAGGCAGAAGATACCGTTGATGAAAAAGTATGTTATAAATATTACACTAATATTGCATAATGTTTTCAATAGAATATGGTAATTAAATCAAATTTTGGTAACTTTATAAATTACAAATAATATAATTTATTTGCTTGGATTCGTCATGTTTCTATAAATATCAATTTGCATTTCACTACCCATGTTGATTTCTTAGAATTTAATTTAAATTGATTGTTGCGATTATATGAATTGTTCTTATGTGAGTATATGAATTATAATTTTTCTTTTAGGTTGTTCCATGTACAAAAAGTGTATCTCAACAATATTTGCTCACTCCATCTTCAGAAATCAAACATAGGGCTTTCTGTGATATTCATTTATGGAGGTTAAGGAAGCATCATTGTTGCCCCAAATGTGGAATATTTTGTACACAAGTAAAATAACTTTAATATTTTCATTTTCTGCTCCTTTTATCCCATTGTTGATGATGAAGCTCAGAGCTGTGTATTTATAACAATAATTTAATATATGTATAAGATATTGCTCTTTCCATTGTTTTGAGGGGGGGGGGGGAGCTATAGGAATGTTTCACTTTTATTTATTTATTCTTTTTAGAATATGTTATTTCTTTTAAGAAATTTTCAAGGTTAAATCTCTAAATAGCACTTATATCCTGCTCACGATGAAATACTTTGCTTGACTTGGTTCACACTTTGTGGAACCAATTTTTCTCATTTTCTTAAATGCTGGAATTTTGAAATTTTGTTACTTATTTCTAACGACAATGTTCTAATTTAATATTTTTTAGAATATATGTATACAATTTTACCGCTACTTTAGAAAGAGTTAGGGGGAAAAAAATTACCTGGGTTTGGTATTTCTTTAAACTAACCAGAAGTAAATTAAGTTAAGTCTGTATTTTATCTAATCATCGCCAAATATTTATTGTCATTAACTTGAAATTTTATGTTAATTTCTTTTTAAATATGTTCAATTTCACTGATGATAAATTTGATCCTATTTTAATTTTCAGAAAAGACAATATTTAATATATATTCAGAAGTCTCTTTGCCTGATCATTACATTGCAAACTTTGTTAAATAGTATTAAATCAGTATATTATGCTTAGTATTGTATTGTATTTAAACTGGAAATCTTTATTTCATCATTGTTCTATTATTGTTGATGAACATCTTTTCAGGCACATCAATTTTTTACGAAATAAGATGCATTGTTCATCATAGTTTAATAAAGAGATTTTTTTTTTTATTCATAGAACTTATTTTCTAATTTGAAAAGTATTTTCATGGGGAAATTTTTTTAAATATGAATCATTGTATTATGATGAAAGCTGTTCTTGCTGAGGGGGGTGAAAAAATCTGGCAGTACTACAAAAGACATCTCTAGTTATCTGAAATACTTTATCTGTCCAATATCTAGATAGAATTTTCTCACCCCAGATCCGAAATTCTTATACTATCTTACATACTTGAGGTTTAACCTTATATAATGCAGAGAATTGATTTTGAATCTTTCAACCTTTTATCATCCCTTGTTGAAAATTTACAATATATATCAAGAATCATTTATTGTGGGGGGTTTGTGTGTGTGTGTGGTTGTTGTTTTTGAGTTACTGTATTTATACACACACAGATAGTTTTTTCAACTGATGTGATAATGGATGTTAAAAAAATTTAAATTATGCCTTTAATTCATGAATAAATATCATACTAAAATTCACTTAACTAGTTGTGATTATGAGTAATCACATTTATTAGTATTGTTATTCAGAAAAATCATTGAAACTTATATGCATCAAAATCTCAATGTCTAAATATTTATTCTTTTTTCTTTTTTCTTCAATTTTTCTTTAGCAGAATCAAATGAGCAGTTTTTGACTTTTTTTTTTTTTTTTGCTTGTTTTTAATCTATTTAAATTGGAAAACTATATACTATATCTTAACAGGTGTATCTACAAAACAATTTCATTAACACATAAAATTTTTGTATCCCTTTTTGATTTTTTTTAAAAGAAAAAAAGACGCCTCTGAAATGTGCTGTTTTTTTCCTGTCAAAAATAATTAATTTAAAGAGATATTTTTAAAAATTGATGCTGCAGGATGTTGAGTTTGAAATGTTTCTTCCACTCAGATATTAGCAGAAAAAAGAAAGAAAAAACACAAGTTAAGAGGAAAGGAGTTAGAAAGGATTCCATTTGGTGATTTTCTCTATACTTATGAGTTGCTAGTCCTTTAAAAAATTATTTCTCCGTAGTTTTGCAGTTCTTCAGAACATAAACTGAACACAGATACAATTATTTCATACTTGAGACAGAACAGCCTGTGAATTAATTTCAATATACACTGTGATATTACAAAAGATGATGAAATGTTTTATCTTAATAATGATTTTAGAAAGAAACTAATGAATGGTTTAATATGCTACCAGTCAAGATCATTTGAAAAAAATATAACTCAATATTTGAAATAATGCTGTATTGCTGCGTGTGTTGTACCAGGGGATGAGAATCTGTGGGGGAAAAAATTCACAATAATTGTTTTCACTTATTAGAAATGTATTTAATTTGATTTTAATATATATTTTATAAATCTGAGTGTTTTTCTTAACGAGTATAAATATTTCTAAATTAAATTTTATACTTATGCAAATATTGATGCATTTTTGTAGGGTTCATTTTTTTGTTGTTCTTATGACCATCCTGCCAAAGGAGGAAAAGAGACTCATTTTTTTCATCCAAGCTGCTTCCTTCTCCCAGATACTGGTTTGCCACCAGGCTGTCCACATTGCTGTACATTTTCTGATTTTAAAAATGTTAATTTTTCACTAATTGAAGGAGTACCTGAAGAACAACTTACTCAGAGTTCAAGCAAGTAAGGATTAAAAGATTTATTTGCTTATTTCATTCACCTAATTGTATTTTTAGCACAAATAAAAATAAGCTGCAACTTTTTAATTGTTTCATACAATTAAAAAAAAAATTTTATTGCATATAAAACAGTTTCATGTATCATAAAAATCTAATGTTCCATTATCAATTCAAAAGTTCCTTTGTATTACTTGATATATTTCTTTTAATATTTGATTTTCTTTGAGGTTCTGAATTCAATTTCTGATTAACTTTTTTTTTTCTTCCATCTTATGTTACAAATTACTACTATTATTAATTTTACCAACTTTCACTATTTTAAAAGCCATGTTATATAAATGTCTTTATATTGTCTTGTTTGCATTTAGTTAGAAGTGGGTTATTTCTGATGCATAGTTTTAAAAAGTGACTTAAATTTCTAAGCACGCTAAATAAACTTAATATATGATGAAAAATTCAATTACTATAACTTTCTATTTAAATTTTTATCAAAGAAATGAATCTGCCTTACATAATATCCACAGTCAATATATTGTCAGTATGCTCATCAAAAAACAGTTCATTAACTATTGAAATAGATTTAATTGATTTGAGTGGAATCTTCAAAATATATCAAGATATCAGTGTAATTTTTATCTTATCTTTTCCGTCTCTTTTACAATCTTGTATGAGGTTTACGACATATATCATGGGACTAAAATCTATTAAGAAAGGTGCAGTATAACAATATATAGAACAAGTATAATAGTATTAGTGTAAAGCTTTTTTAAGGGGGGGGGGGGCAAAACTTTACAGTTTTTGATGTTGAAAGATACTTTGTAAAAAGAACCATATATATTTAACTGTGCATATAAATTTAAATAAAATTATGCAGAACCAATATTTATGACAAACCAACTGATCACCAAAAGCCATTAATATTAAATATAACTTGACAACATCATTAAACAAGACTAAAACTTTTTTTTGTTAGAATTTTTTCAGTTTGCAACATATTATTAAAGTGAAACAAGTTTATAAGTAGAAAATCATAGACTGTAATCCTAGCAAAAACAAAATAATTGTTTGATAGCGTTTATTATTATTATTATTATTATTGGACTAAAAATATTTATTTTTATGGCATTAGACATTTGATGCAAGTACTCAGCTTCTTGGATTTAATGTCGCATTAGTAATTGTGAAAATGTAAAATTGAGTAACTATAATCAATTCTGATCCTGTCATATTTTGTTTTGATGACATATGATTTAAAAGCTAACTGCATAGTAAACTGCAAAAATATATATTTATTTAAATTCTGGTGCCTACTTTGTACACTAGCAAACATTTGAAGCTATATTTCATCATGAAGAAATTCCCAAATTTTATAATTAAGTAATTTTAAAATGTTACTTAATAGTTTTCTAGAATACTGTACTGCCTTTTCCACCTTGATTTTACTTTAAAAGTTTAAATCGTATAAGTCCATTTACTAAAGTTAAAAAATGCTGTAGTAATTTGATGTGGTAACCCAAAATGTAGTATATGATGAGATGGTACAATGTGAGATAACAATGTATTGATATTATTTATTTATTTTTGCTGAATTGTGTTATTTATAGCTTGTGAACAATCATTACGTATTTTTAGATTATTATACATATTCACTACGCAAACTGTAGTTTAATCTCTGAAATGTTTTTATTTTTATAAATTAGAAGAAAAATAAAACAAAAAACAGTGACAATTTTCAAAAACCTTTCTGTAATTTTAAGTCTTTTTCTGTAATTTCATTGCTTAACATAATTTTTTTAGGTGTTCAGAAGAACTTAACATAACTAAAGACCTAGAAAATTACACTATTCTGATGAAAATTCAAGAGGTTGAGTCAGAAACTATTTCAAAAGGTATCGGTGTACAGCAAGATTATTATTATTTTGAATCTTTATAATAATTTTTAATACCCACACATTTATTCTCAAATAGGAAATAAAATTGGCTCCAAAATTTTGTTCCTTATGTTTGTATGTGCTTGTACATGCATGTTTGTGTGTATGCTCCAAACATTATATTGTACTAAAAACTTGTCAAATTCTTTTCCAAAGTATATTTAAGATTTGGGAATGCTTTTTGAGTTCTAAAAATTTGCATTTTAATTATTTAATATTGTGTCTAGTTAAATTTGCATAATTTAAATGAGAAAATTAGTAATTCATAGAAGGTTATGAATGACCAAATTACAGATGGATGACGTAATAATATATTTCAATTTATTTTAGTTCTATTAAATCAAATAGCTTTTATTTTAAACTAAAAATTGTTCCATTTAGGACAACTGCAATCATATGGTTCATCCAACTCGTTGCACAAACTTCTCAAATCATAGGCAGAAGTGCAAGTGCTGAAACTGTGTAAAATGTAATTAAACATGTTGGATGTAAAAGTCAAGTAATTAGACTTGTTACAACTATTAGACTAGTTAGAAATCGTTCATCAACTTGTAAAATCAGAAAAGGTGTCTGACGTTTACAAAAACTCATCATTTGAAAGTCAATAATTTTAGGAAGAACGTTATATTTAGTGGTGAAAATAAATTCAACATTTTGGGCAGTGCCAGCCATCATGTCTTATGAAGAAAACCCAATACTGCTTTGAATCCAAAAAATTTACATTTTGCAGTTAAACCTAGTTGTGACTCCATCATGGTTTTAACTTCCAGTTTTCCAATAACTCTAATTTTTATAGAAGGCATTATGAACCTTATGGTTTGCTTGGATATACTTTGCAACAATCTGTAGGAAAATTTGATTTTCGATGAAAATTTCATCTTCCAGTTTGGCAAGGTTCCCTAAACATCAACGTCATTGAATATCTTTGGGCCTCACTCGAAACAACGGACCAAAAATGTAATTAGAATTAAAACTCATTTAAAACTGGTGTTGCAAGAAGAATGGGTTAAAATACCTTCAAACACCAAGAAAAAGTTGTCAAATCTATATCACGGCATTTAGAGGCAATTATAAAAAGCAGAAGACATGCAACTAATTATTGACACTTTCTTTCTATGTGAGATACTGCACATTTTTATTTGAAACACTTTTCACTTTAAAAGTTTTGTGTTGATTATTCTTTATTTTTACTTTAAATTGGACCATTTGTTGCATGCAAAAACAAAAACAGGTTTGCATTTTTTGATAATGCACTATTTATATTGAAAGTCTGTTTTATCAAGTAAAAGTAAATTGTATTTTCAATTGTTTGAACCACTGTTCATGTTATTTCTTTAGCTATATGAGATTTTATTTCGAATTCAAAGCGCTTAAAAGGACTTTACTTATTATATACCCATACATTTTTAATGCCTCAATGCACAATATCATTTCTAATGAGTCTAATTTATAATTTAGTTGTTTATGGTTTAGCAGCTATCATATTACAGTATTAAAAAAATTAAGTAGTTTTAAAAGATATGTGTTGGATTTTTTGGCAAAAAATTTTTAAAAAGTGAATAATTGTGTAGAAGTTTTGTTCAAATTCAAAATAATATAAAATAAATACTTGATTTTTTTTTTTTTTTTTGAAATATTCAATTATGATAGAGTATGCATATCTTTTTCTCTCCATATTTTTAACATAAAAAAATTGTACCTTTTTTTAAAAAATAGGTTTTATTTCTTTTATTAAGTAAATATTACCAGGCATATATTTTATGCACTTTAAAAGAATCAAATATCACGTTGCAAGAGTAAAGCTTTTGATCAATAGATTTGCCTGGAATTATCTTTATAACATTTCTTTTTTCGTGATGAGCCGGCCATTTTTGTTGTGTGCTGTATTATGCACATGGGTGAATAAATTTAATTTTATCACTTCTAAAAAATAATTTTAATAAATGTGTGTGCAAAAGAGAAAAAGGAAACATTTCTTTCTGATATGCACTATTAAAAAAAGATTTTAAGAACTTTTCAATAATTTTATTTTAAATTATGATTAATCTCTCTTGCAACATCCCGAAAAATTCTAAATTATTTGCAATTTTTCCCTAATTAATCTTCAAATAGTTAGATGAAAGTATAAATTTTACATTAAAGAAAAAATTAAATTGCATCGATTTTTTTTTTTTTGTCCTCTTTTAAATTCAAAACCTGTAACCATTTATTAATATTTCTAATATCAAAACTTACTAATGTCTATATTGACATTGACAAAAATAATGATATCTGTTATTCTGTAAAAAGTCGATTTATTTTTATTATGTGTTTCACTTGTCAGCTTTGAAGAAAAATGTATCAAATAGATTTTCTCATAATATTAGTAATTTAAACATTTTCTTCTTAATTTTAAATATCACATTTCTTTTTTAAAACATCAAATTCCATCCATGTTTTTTGTCTTTTTCTCTAGTCTGTACTACTCCTGCACCACCAACCCAAGAACTTAAGACAATGCTAATGGCAATAACTAAAGAACCTTCTTTACGCTTGAGGCCAACAGGAAAATGCTTGTTTAATCCTATCAAAGTTGGAGATATAAAGAAAGTTATACAATTAATAGGTAACTTGTTTATTTTAACATTTTATTTCTTATTTTAGTTTTTGTTAAGTTTTCTTTTGTAAATGCTTGGAATGAAAGTGTAATAGGAAAGATTTTTGAATGCAAAATTAGACTTTTAATCTATATTATCTTGATGCTTTACTTTAAAAATAATTTAATAATATATTCATTTAACTTTGTGCAATTTTCCATTTATAAAATGTTTTTGGAAAAAGTAATTATTTTTGTTGCTTTCAGCCAATGGTGTTGATCCTAATCACAAGTTTAATCAGCATAAGAATAATACCCCTCTTCATATAGCAGCATTTTATGGATGCATAGGAATAGTTCATATTTTAATTCAGGTATTTATTTATTTTTATTTATTTATTTATTTTGTACTGAATTTTTTCTTCTATCAGTACATGATCGGCAATATAGGTAATCTAAAAAAACAATGTCTAATTTTTAAAGTTTTTCCATTTTATCAATAATTATAGTATGGAGCATCAATTGATGCTGTGAATGATGATTTAGAAACACCTTTTATCCTGGCTGTTGAAAAAGATCAAATGGCAGTTGTGCGTTATCTTGTTCATGTTGGAACTGAAATTGATGTAAAAGTAAGTTTTTTATACAAATATATAAGATTTAGCTTTGATAAAATGTAAAGGATTTTATTGGAGTATTTGATTAATCTATAAAATTAATTAATGTTATTTATTAATGTATTGTGATGAGAGCTCATTAAGAAATTGTTTTTGAAGTTAAAGCTATGAAAAAAGTAAGTGATCAAATTACTAATATATTCCAAAAAAAATTGTTAAAAATAAGTTCAAAAATAACTGTTTGGCAGTGACATTCGATATTCATGACTGAAAAAATATGACCATTATTTGTATTTAAAGTACAGCTGTGATTGATTTATTACTTAAAATAAAGTATGGGTTTATGGTTTTACTATATATAGGGCATCCACATTGTGGATCAATAGTTAATTTCTAAACTATTAGGGATATATATATATGAGATCTAAACAAGGGATGTATACAATTTAAACAGTTTGAAGAAGTAATACTATACTGCATAGTTCGAATATGTTTCAGGAGTTGTTTTAAATAAAAAGGATTTTTGAAATTTTTCTCAAGAAATATTTTTGATTGAAACAATGTTAAATATAGTGTGTGTGTGTTTCTATCATTGAAAATACTTTTGCAGTTGAAACTATGTCTACCTCTAACAATTTAGAAATTAATTGTTGAAGTGATGACCCTATATTTTTATAAATTAAAAAAAAAATCAAAACAGCAACATGTACTGAAAATCTCTTTTATATCTGTAGATTTTTCAGTTTTTATTCTTCTTAAACATGCAACAAGTATAAAAGTTTGTAATATTAAATCTATTGCATATTTGTCAGAGGATGAATGAAAAATCATTTTCAGTTTTTGAATAAAATAATGTATGTTAAAAAATGGACATCTTAAAAATTAAAATTAATTTTTTATTAATTGACTGAACCATTTTGCAGGATAGAGTGTTGTAGTGAAATAAAATACTTTAATTCAGAGTTATAAATTATTTAATGTTTCTGAGTAAAAAATACAAACCTCTTTCAGGAAAGTCTGCCTAACTTCTTGCAAGAATAATGGTTTAGAAAATTATTTTTTAAAACTACTCCCAAAATATCTCAATATTTGTATTGACTTAGAAAGGAATAGAATGTCTTAAGATCCATACAGTTTTGCTTGTTCTATTAAAAATCTTATTCTTTTATTTTAAATTTGAATTTACTAGTGTTGTTACAAAAGTAATATTGTTTGAATGGTACTGCATTACTTTCCCCTTAATAATGCATTTCATTTTCTGCATCTCAATCATGTTAATGTTGTTAATTATTTTTTAACTTTGTCTTTCATTTTAGAATGAAAATGGTTTGACAGCTTTTCATATTGCTTGCAAAAATAATTCAAAAGAACTGGCTAAATTTTTGTATGGTTCAGGGAAATTCGACATTAATTTACAAGTGAGTAATTTTTCATTTATCTTAACTGTTTTAATCCCTTCACTGTTATACACATCTTTTGTCTCAAATTTCGTAATGGCTATAAAAAAAGACTTACAAGGGGAGGGCACTGGGCTGAAATCTGAGATTGGAATGAAATTTAGTATAATGTGAGTGTACATTTAGAATGTTCATTCATGTTAATATTAAAATGCAAAGGCCAGTCAATTTCAAGAAAAAGGTCTTCAAACGTTTGGTAAAACTTATATATTGATAACTTGACTTCCATCCAGATGATCCCATAGGCTGGATTGTCTATATAACCAACTGTCTCATATATGAAGGTCAGGGATTTTAACCTGGCTGGGATTTTTTTTTTTTTCTTCTTTTTAATAATTCTAATTTAATTTAAAATTTACAAATACTTTTAAATATTTTTTTATATTTTTTAATCAAAAAATAAATATTTTTTTATCAAAATATGTAATAATAAAATTGAAATTTTAAAATGAATTATACAGATTCATTTTTCAAAAAAAAAAAATTCAAATTCAATTAACAATTTACAGATTATAAATACAGTTATTTTAATTAATATGCTACTTTTTTTAAAATATGAATAGATGTTTACTATTTTAATACTTGAATTGTAATTTTAATATTTAAAAAATAGTAATAAATATGACATAAGTGCTGATTATTATTAATTATAAATACTTACATCATAAAAAATTATAATCTATGAAATTTGTATTATATACAGGAAACAGAATAGTCATTATTGTAAAACATTGAAAATTAGGTATAATTTGACCTCTTGCACACTGATAATTGATGTTTGTCTACAAGAGCAAGGTTTCTTCCAGAGATTTATTGAAAAGCAAACTTCATTTGCACTTAAAAATATCTCTTTCATCAAAAAGCCAGGCAGTGTACATGCATACTGTATCGTCTCATTAAAAACTGGTGATGACAATTGATGGTGTACAATTGATTAAGTTTTTATACTATCTTCTAAAGAATTTATTTCTTGATTATGTTCAATTAAATAAGAAGAATTTTGGTATGTTTAATATGCTGTAAATGATCTGCCTATGCATTCTGTAAATAAGCTCTTACTCTCTACTATTTCTTTTGATTACTGCAGTTGATTACGTTTGCTTACATATTTAACAAATATCAGCTGTTCCCTTCAATTTTTGATAATAAAATAAATACAGCTTCATTGAGTTAGAATTAATAATTTATTATCATTAAAATCCAAGATTTTGAAAATTAATTGTTTGAAAATATTGCAAGCAAGTTATCTATCATCATTAATGCCAGGTTTATAATTATTTTTCTTTAAAACATTAAATTATAATTTAAGTATTAAAGGAAGAAACATTTATTCTTGCATAAAAATACGTAGCACATTAATTAGAATTATCTGTAAATTGTTAATTAAATTTTTTAAAAAAATTTAAAATACATTTGTATTTCTGATTTTTTTCTTTTAATATTTTAATTATATTATTATGCATTTTGACAATAAATATTAAGTTTTTGATTTAAAAAAATAATAATATTAATTTAAAGTATTTGTAAATTTTTAATTGATAAAAATAAGAATTATTTTTTAAAAAATCCCAGCAAAGTTCGAATTCCAGCCTTCTGCCTGCACGACAGTTACCTAGGCAACCAAGCCATTGGAATGATCTGGACAGAAATCAAGTTATCTGTATATAAGTTTTACTACAGTTGTAGGACCATTTTCTCAAAATCCACTTGGCCATTGCGTTTTAATATTTTCATAAATGCACATTCTTAATATATGCTATCATTGTATTGAACCTTATCCAAATCTCAGATTTCGGCCCCATACCCTCTCCTTGTTATTGATTGGATGTTATCACAAGAGTAACTGGCTCGGATTTTGGATTAATACTCAAAGGAAAGAATGATACTCGCATCTTCCAATAGTTAACACTTTTATTCAAGGCAACTCGTACACTACTGAGCTATGCTTGCTTTCGGTGGGGCAACACACTACGTGCGCGCCACTTATTGGTTGCATATTTTACAACTTCTTAACAGTGATATTGATAATCTATTTAATTTTGTAACTGTGTAATAAACAGAATACAGTGTATTTCCAAGCATAAAACAAATTGAAATTTAAAAATTTCTGAGGATATTCATTTTTATGAATCATCAAAGTTACCTATAATTTTTAAAGAATGTGCATTGGCATATCCATCTTTAAAAGATATTAGTTAAATTGAATATAAATTATTTGAGTTTTTAAAAATTATTCTCAGATTTATTTATATGAAGAAGAAAAACTATCTTTTATTTATTAAAAAAAGTAAGTATTTATTTAAAAAGATCATATATACATAAAAAATATCTTCTGTTTAAATTATTAAAATTTACATGAAGCTTCAATCATAATAATTAATTGTGAAGAAATGCTTATCATATGCTCAGTTTTATGTATAAACCAAGTTTAAAATTTATAAGTATTATTGTAAGTATAAATGCCTTCAATCTGCAAAAATGTATTATTTAATAAGATTCCTTCTAATTAATTTATTTTTTCAGGATGATGGGGGCTGGACACCTTTGGTTTGGGCTTGTGAGCATAACTATGGTGATTTAGTTCAATGGCTGTTAGAAAATGGAGCTGATCCTAATGTTCGTGATAATGTAAGTAACTTGCATGTTATTTTTATATGATGCACTATCTCATAAAATCAAATTAACTAAGTTATTTTCAGTCATTAGTTCTATTGTTTATCCTTGAACTAAAGTTAAACTTGTATAAATCAAACATAGGATAATGAAGATATTTTATCATAGTCTTAAATTTTCTATAAATGTCATTTAAAATATAATAAAATAAGTTATTATTAATTAATTTGTAATTGTTTTAAAATCCTACGAAAAATACTTCTGCTAATGGAAATAGTCATAATGTCATGTAGATAGAGCTCAAGAAGACACAGGAAGTAGAGTTAAATATTTCTTTTCTTTCTCACATTTTGATGACCTCCTCACTGATAATGTGACGTTCAGATGGGGACACTCTGTATGCTCTCTGTCTGATAGGTAAGTGATCACCAGTGTTTATACAGTGTTTCACATTGAGTTGCCTTCCTTTCTTGAACGTCTTTTCTTGATTGAAAATTTCTGAAAACATCTGGAGTAGACAAAACATCTTTTCTTTTTGGTCAATTTTCAAATCCGGAGCTATCATCTTGGTATAGTCGATAACACCCAACTTTGCCTTTGCACTGGTCACTGAATAAGCCAATCCTTCATGTATGGTATTTACGCAGCATTTGAGAAAGGGTACGGCATACCTGATGCGCATACCTTTAGGGATGATCTGAGCTTCCCCTTGTCCATTGGCAACCCACAGCTCAACTTTACCACTACGGAGCGTAGCTATACTAGACGGAAGGGCAACTTCCCTGTTCAAGGGGAGTGTCCTATTTCCCACTACTATAACGTCAATAGCTTGATGGTTCTTATGGCCTTAGACTGTGATCTTTTTGATTGAATGAGCTGGTACTGTCTTCTGGTGTGAATAAATGACTGGAATCTGGAATCCTCGAATTATGGCTTAAAACAATAGCTCCAAACGACAACAATCTATAACAGCTTGAGAAATGCCCAAAAAGTTTCAACCAAGGATGATATCGTAACTGCATTGCGGCAAAACGATAAATTCAAAAGCTTGAGATCGGCCATTGATTTCGAGACGTGGAGTGCATTTCCCCATTGGTCTTACGTAATTTCCATCGGCGACTTTTGAAAGAACATTATTAGTTGTTGGAACCATAAATTTCTTCCGTAAGCGGCGAAACTTCTCAGATATAACAGAAAATGAGGCTCCAGAGTCTACAAGAGCAAGTACAAGCTTATTGTCGACAATTACTTCAATGTTATTTCCCGACATCATTGTGGCAACCGGAGGGGTTTTGTCAGCAGCGGCCCCACCTCCAAGGAAGGCCGCACAGCCTAGTTATCCTCATTTCTTCGGCTAGCAGATTGAATGGATCTCCTACATGGCGACGGAGATCTATAACGGCGTATCGGCGATCATCCTCGTGATGGGCTAGGCAATCAATTTCGGGCTGGAATCTGTCCTATTAGCTCGATATGCCTCAAAAATGGCTTTGCGATCTTGGCAGTATCGAACGACATAACCTGGGCAGCCGCAATGGAAACAGACGTGCCTTCTATCAGGAGGGCGCCAGACATCTTCATCCCTCTGTCTTCCTTGATTGCTGTGTTACAGGCGTAGGTCGTCTGGCAATGTCGGCATAGTAAGGTTGGCGTCTTGGATTCACCTTTGTCCAGTCTGCTGTTATCTGAGCCAAAGCATTTTCCACTTCCTCTCGAACAATGGCTTCAATGCTTTGACCTTGAGATTCGGGATCGACTGCCAGATGGATGAGGCGCTGGACCTTCTCTTGTACTATTTTGTGTACAAGTGATACCAGATCTAGCTGTTGGTCAATTGCAGCCATTGGTATGACATTAGGAAGTCTTTCATAATTCCTACCCTGTATCCTCTTTTGCTGCATCTCTTCGATTTTTCTATGCCATTTAATAAAGTCCTCTGTAGTGGTAATTTCTTTAGTCAGTAGTGCCTGGTAGACTTCTTCGGCGACTCCCTTCATCAGATGTGAGACACCTTCTCTTCTTCTGTCATATCTGGCTTGACTTGATGGTATAATTCCAACACACTTTGGATGTAAGATTGCGTGCTTTCACCAGATTTCTTAGCTCTATACTTTAGCTCATCTTCTGCCTTTTTTACATAGTGCTGTGTTTCTCCAAATGCCTCTTTTAACTTCAATTTGAAAACATCCCAGGAAGTCAAATTCTCTTTGTTATTTTCAAACCATTGTTTCGCTGTGCCATCCAGGAAAAAGAAAGCATTTGCTAGACAAGTCATGTCGTCCCATCTGTTGAATTTCGATACTCTATCATATTTCTTAAGCCATTTGTTTGGGTCTTGTCCGTCTTCCTTAAATAAAGACGGATTCCTGTATTGTGGCTGTTCTGTTGTCAGGATGACAGATTTAGTTTCTTGTTCCTCAGGCATTCTCCTTGTCTTTCTGGGTGGTGGATTATAAAGTCCAAATTCTTGGTCAATACCTTTAAGGTGATTGCTTCTTCGTAAATCCATTTTCACGCTGACAGGAATCATACCCGGTGCCTGTACCAAAGAATGTCATATATAGAAGTCAAGAAGACACAGGAAGTAGGGTTAAATTAATTTATTAACTCAACTTGGAACTAAGAACATTGTGACTGAGAGATCTTCAGCTTTTATACGAATAGGGAAAGTTCCAAAATACCTTTCTGGAGAGAGTGAGAAAAGTCCACAGCGCTTATCTGGTAAATTAAAGAAAGGTCCAGAATCTTCTGAAACAAGAAATAGAGGAAAAACAAATGTTAAGTCTACTGCAATTCGAACACATGATCTCCTGACTATGAGTCCAGCATCATAACCATTCGGCTATGCAGACTCAGCAATGTTTCGTGTCGATGCAGCAATATGTTGTGTCTCTTATGTCTATTTTATTATAATTATTTATTCATTAAAAAATAAATTAAAAATTTCTCTTTCTCTCTCTCTCTCTCTCTATATATATATATATATATGCAGTTAATGCAATGCAATGTAATTAAACCCATTTCCTGAGTCAACAAAAATTAAATCGAAACTAATTCGGTCAAAATCTGAATTAAACCCTAAAAGTAAATGAAATAAAACCTATTAATGAAACAAATCTAAATTAATATAATTATGTAAATGAAACAAAAACGAAACTAATTATAGAAATGAAAATAAAAATTATTTCAGGTTCAAATAAGTTTCAAATTTTTAAAAATCAGTCATTGTATTTAGTAAGTGCAAATGCAGCTACAACTAAAATACAAATGAATCGAAATTAATTAACAAAATAAGCCAGGCAAAAAGGAACACAACCGAATAAAAACTACAACCAATAGAAAAAGAATCCAGCCTGTAGACTTTCTCAAGGGTGACCCTCAGGCAAAGACTCAAAATAAGGAATTTTTTCTGTGAGAGACATCGTACAATGCCAAAAATATTGATCCCTCGTTACCCGAAAATTAAGGCAAAAGAGACATACCAATTTAAACAGCAAAAACAAAGCTACATTAAAAACATCACCAAATGAAACAAAATATATAAAATAAAACTTCATAAGAATATTCATCCAATATTAAAACAAACTGATTAATTAATTAAGAAAACAAAAAGAGAAAGAACATTCCAATTATAATACAGTGTAATAAAAGGTAAATGTAATTTATGTGTGCCGATTATTTTACTAGTATTTCATCATTTTTTTTTTATTAAAATACTAATATTGCAGTAGTTTTTGGAAAAATCATTATTGTTTAAATTTTTAATAAAACTATTTGTTGCTTTTATAAATGAAATTTTGTTATTATATATTATTTTGATTTTATTAAATTGTGAAAAAATTAAATTTTTGAAAATTTTAGAGTTAAGTTTAGAGTGATTATTACAGAGTTTAATTATTTTAAAGCTGAATTTGCCTCTTTTATCTTAAATACCAACTATTGTTTTATCATTAGCAACTTCAATCCTCAAATCCAGATAAGTAGCTTCAAGATGATTATTATTTGTTTCTGTTAAAATTAATGCTTTAAGACAGCAGTTAGTAATAATATTGGTATTCTCTAAGTTAATCTAAATTAAATCATCAATAAATCTCCATCCATTTATTAAGTAATTTTTAATAATTTTTTTCTCATAATAATGCAGGAAAATATTGGCAAATTCACTTGAAAAAGCTGTACACATTGGAATACCCTTAACTTGTTTTAAAAAACTATTTCGGTAATATTAAAATTCCATAAAACCAGCCAGTTATATTTATTAATGATGTCTTCATTTGAATATTCATCATATATAAGAGTACAGACATTTATTAATTTCTCATGCAACAGGTTGGTATATAAATTTTCAAAATCAAAAGTATTAATTTTATAAATTTTGTTACCTTTTAAAAATTCTATAACATTTATGTTATTAATATTAACAAAGCTATCTTCATCATCAGTTTTATTTAGGATAATTTTTAGGTATTTGAAGAAATGCTCCCTATGTAGTAATTATATCTACCTGTACTACAGGTAATGAATGTAAATTTGATTGGTTTTCTTATGAAATTTTACAGTTGCAAATAAATAGAGATACTTTAAAGAGCATGTTTTAATTTTAGTTTTTTTAGCGAAAGCTAACATCCTTTTGTCCAGTTCCTTTTTACTAATATTAGCTAAATCGTAAGTTATATTGGAATTATATTCATTGATTAACTGTTCTTTACAATAATGTTTACAAATTATACAGAAATTATTTGCTGATTTATCTATTACAGTGATGATAAATTTCTCTTTTAAATTTTTTATTTCTTTTTTTATTATTATTTGTTAACATAAATTCCCCATCTTTTGCTCTGACTTTGCCTGCATTATTACTTTAATTTCTTCTAAAATCCTTATTTTTCATATATATATATATATATATATATATATATATATAGCTTTGAACACATTAGATGCAAATTGTATTATTACAGGGTAGTGGCAGAACTGGGAAATCAGGGATACCAGAGAAAAGACAGAAAATTTTACCGATTTGAAAAATTAGGCAAATTTGTAAAAATAACAAGAAAATTGCAAATGGGAACATTTTGCACCTGGCATGTATGCGATTGGCAGTTTTGCGATGTCATTTATCCATATTCAAAGCTTAATATCACCAAAATGACTGTAGCAATTACAAATAGGTACATCTTTCTCTTAAGAATATAGCAACTTTTTAAAATTCCATTATGAAGAAGAATTCTACTTTACATTATAGAATTTAATTGTGATAGAAAGAGTTATAAGGTGATGAATGTTGCTTGTATTGACCATAATGAAATTTTCAGAAAAATCTGTTTTCACTTTTGAAGAAAACAAACAGTGAAGGTGAATATAACTTGTGTTTTGGTTTTCTCCCAATTCAAAACTTTGATGATGCCATATCATTGTTAAAAAATAATAATGTTACTTTCATGAAGCAACAGTAATAGGTTTTTTAATCAATAAAGATTGTCTGAAAGAATTCTTATGTAGTTTTAGAATTAGAATTTTGTTAAAATTTCCTGTTTTTTTCCAGAAGAAATATATAATATGCTATTTAATAGCTTTTTTAAGATGGTCATTCATATTTTTCAAATTAAATTTCTTGAATACATATTTCTTGTAAAAGCATTTTGAATAATGTATATTGTTCATACACAATTCTGAATAGGGGGAAAAAAACCACTGTAAACTAATATAATTAGTAGATGCAAATCAGTGAAATGTGAGTTTAATCATAAAAAAGTTAAAGGGGGGGGGATTCATAGATTTTGTAATTACCCAGCATTAATTCTGAAGTTTTGATGTATAATTACTATTTTCAGTTTTCTATGTATTAATTGAAAGTTTTATTTTTAAATTTTCTTATGTTTATTTATATTGTATTTTTTTTAAATTGTTAAATGATTCAGTATATACATTTACTTTTTATTACCATTTTTATTTAAAATCTAATGTTTTCTTTTAGATTTTTTTTTTTGTGTGTGTGTGTGTGTGTGTCAGAAACCCCTTGAACTGCAAATTTGTTTAAGCAGTGAATGAGAAATGCATCTTTTTCCAACTATATTTGAATGAAAAGATTGAAGTGATTTTAAGCTTATTCAAGTGATTTTTCTTTATTTTGTAAATTTAACTTAAAGCATATATATTTATCAAATATTCTGCAATTTAATGCTCATTATGACTTGCCATTTCAGTTAAAAAGCGTTTTTGGAAATCAATTTCTTATTCCCTTCTCTTTCAATTCAACCTAGTTCTGCCACATAATATTGAATATTGATGTTTAAAAAATTGCTGGTGAAATTTTGTGTTTTATTTCATTTGCCTATTAGTAATTTCATCTTCTTTATGTTATCAGTTTCTCTTTCACTTTGTTAAACCAATCTTTAAAGTTAAATTGAAATTAAGTTACAGGTATAAACTTATATTCCGTATACTTATTATTTATATATTTCTTTTGTTAGGAGCAAAATACAGCTTTACACTGGGCAGCATGTTCTGGAAACAGTGAAATTTTAGAAATGCTCTTAGAGAATAGCTGCAACCTCAGTTTTGTAAATCAGAGAGGAGATTCTGCCCTGTAAGTCTTAACTGAATTGTATGCAAATGATTTTATTGCACTTTTATCAAGTAAAACTCTTAAGTATTAGGAAAAAATCTTAAATGATATTTTTTAAAGTTATGTTCCTGATTTTTTCACTTCATTAATAATTTTTATAAAAGCAAATTGATGTTATAAAATTGCAAAAGCCTTCAAATGCAAAATGCTTTTTAGGTCCTATGTTAAAGTTTGTTTATTTGTAAGATCTATTTCCCCTTCTTTGAACTTATATATTATTTAAAAATTTCTTTTGTAAATACTAAATTACTAAAATTAACTTCCCAATTTTCATGTGTATAATTTTATTCTGCATATATTTTGCAAAACAATATACTATCACTTTGACAAATCTCTTTGCTGGACAGCATTATAAAACTAATATTTAGATTTTGCATTAATTTACCTTTTTAAAAATAAAGCACAAAAATATTAAGGGAAATAAAAAGCTAAATTTTCAAGTGAAAAGAACATAATATCTTCAATGAGCAGATTTGAGATAAGCTAAAATTTATCATTTATTTTCTATGTTCCATTTGTTCTTGATAATAAATTTTGAACTACAAATTCTCCTTCATGCAAGAAATTAATAGTTTTCTCTCTTTTCAGTGAAATATATTGCAAACGATTTTCTTGGGAAAACTTTTTTTCCCAACAAAATACACTTTAATAGTAATTTATATTTCAAATTTTACCGTTTTACTGCATAACAGATGAGCTTTCAAAAATTAGATAGTAACTGAATCTTGCGCATGAACTAAATATATTAATAATTACTTTTTCCAAGTGTTTAATCAACTAAAGCTGTTAAAATTATTTTGCTTTTTTATGATATGCAAATTGATTTTTTTCTCTCAATTTAGGCATATTGCTGCACGTAAAGATAACTGGGCTTGTGTAAAGTAAGTTATTTATATACCAGCATTTCTATTGTAATGTATAAATACTAGAATTTATTTGCCACTATTATATAATAGTGCTGATTGTCATGTCTGAGGAAAAAAATGAAATTAACTAGTAATTGAAATTATTTATATATTGTTTATATGTTTAGTCAATTTGGTATTCATTGCATGTTTCTAATTAATAATTAAAAGTCTGGCTATTATAAGTAGTTAATCAAATTATGTTTTGCAGATATACATATAATTTTCATATCACTGATTAAGTATGTGCGTGTGTGTGTATCAAAATTTTGAAAACATTAATAACATTTAACATGTTGACTACCTATTACATGATAACTCATGGATTGCATTATTCTCTAGGACTAAGCCATCTATGTTATTAGATGACACCTTCTCTACTACAATTAAATGATAGCAAAGTAGGTGTATGTAATTAGATAGTTGCTCCTGGTATCAGGCTAGGGTAGTGGCTGTGAATGTGTTAGTAGAAATATCAGGGGAAACTATTTTATATACTAAATATACCCTTTTTGTCATAACAACCAATATCAGAGTAATGTAAATGTTATAAATAAATAGAGTTTTTTAAAAGAAACTCTAATTTCAAACAGGACTGACTATTAATTGTATGGTTACCCTATATTTATTTTAAAAGTAATTATTTTTCTGTTTAGAATTTGATACACCTTTAATTGTCTTTTTTAGATTACTATTAGCAAGAAATGCATCGTTAGACTGTACAAATAAAGATGGTGAAACTCCTATTATGGTATGTGCATTATTCATTTAAATTTGTTTTGTTATAGCTTGATTGATATTTATCAATTAACTATCATTTAGTGCTTATATTTATTTATTTATTTAACTTTTATTAGTCTGTTTTAAAATATTATGTTAATAATAGTAATAAAAGTTCACTACTTATCCAAAAATCTTTTAAATCATATTTGTTACTTTATGTTAACTTTGTTTATATTTATGCTGCCCAACACGATGCACTATTTTCAGTAAATTTAATAACGTAAATAATCATTTATTTTGATAAAATGCAGGATTTGATGCATTTTATCAATTATTAAAATTATTATCTATCGGATGGGGAGAGTGACTATTAAAATAGTTTCTTTTGAAAATAAAATAAGGGAGATGAATTAGAAATAATAGTTGTAAAATAAACAAAAGGCACAAGCCTACTCAGATTCGGATGTAATAAATTTATTTAAAAGAATCATCCTTGCTTTTTAAAGATTACATGAAAGTTCTATGTAAAAGGAAGGAATATGAGCCTATGTTAGCATAAAATATTATATTGATTATCTAGGTTAAGGTATTTATTTAATTTATACCAATATTAATGAAAAAAAATGCATGAGTTGTTATTGTTTGTTATTGAACCTTATTAAGTATTATTGTTATTATTTAATATTGTTATTGGAAAGGCGAGATTGATTTTTCTGTGACTATCTTTTTATAAATAATTATTTATAATTATAAATCTTATCTAATTATAACCTTATTCAAAAGAAGTTAGTTGTGACTAAAAAACTTAAAGCTATGGCTTAATTGCATTTTTACATAAAAATTCTTGTTTAAGGTTATAAATTTCTAATATATATATAATATATAATTCAGTTACAGAATTTCAGTTGTAAAATAGCTATTTAGCATTTCACTAGCAGCAGTTGATATGTTTTCAGAGTAGTTAGAAACAGATATATTACTTATATAAAATTAATCTGATTGATAGGTTTGTTGCAGTCCCCCTCCTCCTTTTATTCAAATTTAAGACATTTCCATTTTTTATAGTATTTTTGATTTTAGCTGTTGAAAAATATCTTTCTTCTTAAACAATAATATAAAACTATTTATATTCTTAAGTTGTTGAAATATGATTTTTGTTTGTTTGTTTGTTTTTATTAATTTTTCCATTCTCCTATTGTGTTATACCTTCATACTATCTTCATAAAACTAAGAGGAACTTAAATTTTTAAAAGTTATTACTTTATATGCTTAATAATAAGTAGCATGATAATACAAATACAATTGCATTATATTTAGTAATGAATATGCATTATTAATAAGTAGCTTATTTTTTATTTAGATTTGTTTTTCTCCTATATGTTTCTTAATGACAAAATTATTATGCCTCAATGAGAGTTTAACATTTTTATGTTACTGTTAAAAATAAGGTTTTGATAATAGATTGCTGGGCAGCTTAAATGTTCTATTTTAATCCAAACTTTAGTAATTTTTACAAAGATTTTTTCCCCTTTTTCCTTTTAGTGTTGTGATGAAGATTCTAAATCTTTAAGGATTTTGAAACATTCATTAACCTCAACAACCTCAGATTCTAAATCCTATCAGCAATATGTAGTTTATAGGTATGTTTCGTGTAGTTAAATATTAAAAGTTTTAGTTTTCTTCTATTGATATATGACAACTATAAAATCTCACTTTTAATTTTGAAGTTGTTTTCTGTGTAATTTTTAGTATAAAAAATAGATATGGTTTTTATTTTAAATGTTTTATTGCATATAATTAATACAAATTTTTTAGTATAAAAAATAGATATGGTTTTTGTTTTAAAATATTTTATTGCATATAATTATTACAAACTGTTTTTTATTCTAATCAAAGGATTTCATAAATTTTACAAAGAATGTTGCTTTCATGAAAAAATATCTTCAAACTACCATCTCTATTTTTAGTTTAATATATTCTTATAATTTTGAGCATTTTTATGACTAATCAGAAACAAGGTAAAACAGCAAGTTACTGATCTGCTACAACTGACAAATTCCATTTAGTTGTATGTTCTATAAATGGCACTGTTTAACTATAATGACATATCTTAATGATTTTTTTTATTTATTCTCTTTTTAAAAAGTAATATTTTTATTGCTCTTTATTAAAGCAGATTAGATATTTATTTGCTTAAATTCAGTTGTAATTATGCTTAAAATCTTAATTAACTTTTTATATCAAGATTTAAAATGCTGCAGAGCTAATATTTCAATTCATTTACTGATGACAAATACTGCTGCCTTTATGAAGTTCAGTGCTTTTTCAGTTGTTAAAATCATGAATCATTTTCTATTTCTCTTTTTAATTTCTCTTCCATCCCCTTTCTTTTTCTAAAGGGATATATCTCGTGGTAGTGAAAAATATCCTATTCAAGCAGTCAATGAAGTTGATCAAGAAGAATTCATCATGGATTTTCGTTATATTACTCAAAACTGTTATGCTTCTAATGTGACTGTTATAACTACTGTTGACAGTATGCAGGTAAGAATTGCCGGAATGTTATATCCACTTCCATCTTAAATGAAACTATGTGCTTTATATTTAACTATATTGTAATCATCATATATATATATATATAATATACAGTGAATACAAAAAGTATTTACACACATACATTTTTGTTTACTATTCATAAAAAAAAATGCATTAAGAAGTACGAAAATTGACTTTTTTAAAAAATAGATAAGCTTATTCATTCAAACTAATTGCAAAAAAATATAATAACAGTAATTTTTAAAAAATATAACAAAATTAAATATCTTATGTGAAAAAGGTATTTATTCACCCTACTCAACTTTAGCAAATTTGCATTTTTATGTTAATTATTTGAGTTATCCTACAGTAAATAGATATGTAAGACAAATATAAAAAGAAGCATTGTCAATACTTTATCAGTTGATTGTCTATTTCAAACTCTGATGGGCCCCTAAGAAATCTGAATTGCCCATTTTGTTGCAAGGAAAAAAATTGTTCATTTTCCTGAAAATGACCATATTATCAAGAAATAGGTAAAAAAAAGTAAACATTTGCTTTTCTACTGTTCGGTACATTATAAAACGTCATAAAGAAATAGGATCTAGACCAAATAACTTGTGTTCTGGACACTCAAAGGAAACTTTCACAGCGAATTAAACAAAAAAAAAATCATAAGAGAAGCGTCAAAAATCCATTTGATAGTGCGATTACATTAACCAATGATGTTGCTTCAACATTCAAATTTGTGACCAAAGTTTATGAAATATCCTGCACAATGCACACATTTATGGGAGATCTTCTAGGAAAAAAATATTTCATAAATGAATAAAATAGGCCGAAAAGAATTGAATTCCAAAGAAATATATCAACAAGCCGATTGATTCTTGGAAAAAAAGTCTTATTTTCCCGACAAGAGTAAGTTCAATATCTTTTAATCAAATGCCATGAAAATAGTATGGAGGGAATCTTGTTCAGATTTTCATTCTAAAAATGTGTTACCTACAGTTAACCATAGGGAAGACTGTTATGGTTAGGGGGTACATGGCTAGCAAAGGAGTTGATGATTTGTGTTTCATTGGTGGAAACATGACACTTTAAACTATATTGATGTGTTACAACTTGCCAAAAGCACAATAAAATTGGGTGTAATTCATACTATTTTCATCAAGACAATGATACCAAGCTTGCTACTGATATAGCTTAACTGTTTTTGCTTTATCATGTACCCTAGATGACTTGCTACTCCACCACAATCGCCAGATTTTAATCCTTTGGACAATTTGTGAAATTCTTTCAGTGTAAAAATTAGAAATATATATATTCATGCAAGTGTGCAAATAAATGCAAATACTTTTTTGACATGAGATATTTAAATTTTGCTACGAAAAAAAAATTGTTACTTATATTATTGTCTGTTTTATTTAGATGATTAATTTAGATTATTCTGATGTGGCAATATCAATTTTTGTATTTCTTAAGGCTTATTTTTATCATTTGCAAACAAAAATGTAAGTGTGTAAATACTTTTTGTATCCACTATATTTACAAATACTATTGACTCATCACAAAACCTCTAAAACTGCCAACCAAGATATTTGAAATTTTTTATCTGACTGCAACTTAAATAGTAGATTTTTATTGAAAGAAGATTTAGTAGCATTGTTATTAAATGTATATTTTTAAAATTACTTTACATTTTTACTTGCTTTTATGACACTGATTTTCCCTCCCCCTTTCATTTAACAATGTAATTGTAACAGAATAGAACGCTGTCCCATGTCCCCGTACCCATGATCACTCTTATCATTGAACAGTTTGATGAGCATGTTATGGAATAATAATTGTAACAATTATAATTCCATAATTGCAACTATGCCTTTGTTTTGTAACCCAATTTCATTATTTTATCAAGTAATTCTGTCGGATGTTTTAGTATTATTAACCTTATGAAGAAAATATCCTTTCTTTGAATTTTAACTGCAGAGGCGCATTTCACTTTTGCTTTTATTTTACTGCATGCAAAATTTTTATTATGGGTGTGAAAGGTAGGCATTCTAAATACTACTTTTTATAATCTTATCATTTTCTTGGGTTATTTACCTTGAATTTTGTTTCTGATATCAGTTTCTTTAGTTTTTCAAAGCATCCATTTTTTTTTTTTTTTGGTATATACTTTTAATATCTTATTACACTTGATAATTTATTTATTTTTTTTACTTTCATAGCATTGCTTGAATAGTTTTTTTTATTCCAATTCAAAGTAGTCTATACTTATATAATAAAGTGCAATGTGTGTGTTGGTGTTCTACAGGTCATTGGACATACAGCTACCAAATTTGGTACATATATACCTTGGAGGTCGGGAATTTGCACCTCTTAGCACTTTTTTCGAATTTTTAATTAGAATTTGATTTAATTAAAAATTAAGCAAAATTTCAACGTTTTTCCGCAATAACTTCTGAAAATATCGCACAAAGACGAATTTTACATGAAATTGAAGATTAAAAAATTAGCTTTCTATTGATATCAAAATTTTAACATATAAATTAAGCTTCTATTTGTAATAAATTTTTATAGAAATACTTAAATTATATTTTTCAACAATATGTTTCGAACAAAACAATAAAATTTAATCTGTGTGAGCACACGTTACAAGTGAAAGGGAAAAAATTATCTTTAATCAATATGTTGCCATCAGATTGACAAAAACTGAAATTAAAAAATAAATAATTATTGCCGATTTACCCTTTGCACTCAAAGTTTTTTTTCATTCGTATTACCAGCAACTCGAAGCGATTTTAGTGAAAAGATCATATTCACTTGTAAGTTTGCTATACGCATTATTATTTGCATTGTCTTCGTTGCGAAGCCCTCGAGTTCGAAGACCAATTTTAAGTGACTCCGCTCCGGAGCCCTCGAGTCCAAAGGGTGAAATATATAAAAATGTAATTTTCAGCATGTATTGCATGAAATGAAGTAAATATGAAATATGTTTTTTTTCTAAAAAGAAAATGTAAAGAAAAAGTTTTGTGATTTTTACTATATTAGTAATTAAATAAATTATCTTTATTTATATATATATTTATTCCATTCAAGGTTCAATGGTTAATGTGTGAAACTTTAATAATAGATATGCATCTATAAAAAAGGTCTAAATGAAGTAAATAACTACATAGAAGCAAACATGAGTGTGCTTTAAAAAGTTAAGAATGTCCAGTTTTTAAATAAAAAAAGATAAATTTCAATCTACTCAATATCTAAAACTGTCTGATTTATGAACATTTAAAAATCACTATTCAATAAAAATGTGTAATTTTATAGCACTTCATTGACAATTCCAAAGTTGATACCCCAATCAACATCCAGGATTTCTCAAGACTAACTGGCCTAAGAAGGCAAATGTTGAATGTTCCAAACTTTTCTATTTAAAACTTCATAAGTCAATCAAATTTGATAGAAAATCTTCATTTATTTATTTAAAAGTTCAAGTGTCAAGAATATTTTGTAGAATATGATTCCTTATAACTAATGGATGTATGAAATTTCGACAATAATTTTTTTAATTAGGTTTATCGACCAAAATAAAATATTAATATTTGCATCATTTAAATCTTTTTGAAAGTAAAACTAAAATCTGAATTTTATGATGAATCTAAGAAAATTTTGTTGAATAATTCTTGAAATATTACATTAATTATTGTAATTATTCAGTAATACACATAATGATTCTCTTTTACTTATATTTTTTTAATGCTTGGTTTCGGCAAAAAAATATTTTATATCAGTTTGCAATTTAATCATTTCCATTTTAATTTAAAGCTATGAACATCACATTACATTAAAGTACCTTACGGGCTTAAGGCTTTTATAACTGCATGAGTGAATTAAATTACTATCAAAATTTGAAGCTTAAAAATATTTTGATGAAGTAACCTTAAAAGAAAATAAATTATTTAATTGAAAATGACAAATCACAAAATATATTTAATTAACAATGATGTTACATAAAGTATTTAAATGATAATTTTAAACAGCATTAAGATTGGCGAACTAGCGGTTGGCCCAAGATGGCTAGTATTTTCATAAAACAAAACAGCAAATATTTAATTTTTTTTTTTTTCCTCTTTCTAATTTTTAAATTCAGGTAGTCTCAAATAATTTTCATTATTTCTTTAAATTTTTATCATATTTTTTAAAAATCTGAAAAATGAAGATGTTTTTCATTTTCTACCTTTGTAGCTTAAAATTAACTTTGTCACTTGACTTTAAAACTTAAAAACATAATATTGCTGTCAAACAATAATACAAACTTTGGTTTTAAATTTAAAATAATTAAAACCTATGTTTTGTAATCATCTTAACCATGACAAAAATGTTGTTAACTTGGCAATAGATCAAAATGTATATATTTTTTAATAATTTCTGTAAAACTTTCTCTGAGAAATAATTGTAGAAATTGGGAGTAATTTATTTCTTGGTGTTGTATTGCTAATGCAGCAACTTTATTCCTTAATAAAAGAAGCATTCTGTATTCTAAATTTTGAAGAAAGTATTTGTTTTCAATCTAATAAATCCATTTCTCTTTTATTGTATAATCCGGTGCCTAAAATATACATAACCTTCTATAAACAGACTTTTTAATAAGGAATCGTTGTGGCTATAAACAAAGGAGAGAATGTAAAAGTCAGTGATATAGTGCCTGAATTTAGAATTCTATGTTCAACGTATTTCTTTTTTTCTGTATCATTTTTTTTTTTTTTTTGAAAGCATGATCATTCTCTAATCTGAAAAAAAATTGGGTTAGAATTATTATTATTAAAACCTTCAGAATTAATATTTAAAAAAATAAGGAGTTAAATGTTACTTTTCTGTTTTCTAATATTATTCCTTACTTAATTTCATATTGCAGGCAATAAGAAAGCTATATATACGATATCTTAATTTTGAAATGTTGCTATTATATCATTAATATGTTAAAACAATTTCCATTATAGATATCTAAAATAAATTTCCATGTTATGGTATTATATAAAAAAACAAAGACAAAGAATTTAAGATTTATTTTCATTATCCTTAGAGAATTAAAATAAAATCCTGGTTCTTTAGATTTAAAAGCATCCATAAAAAATTGTAAGAAACCAAATAATTTAACATAAAAAAAATTGCTTTACATTACTAATTTATAAACATTTCTAATTAGTAAAAAAATTTCATATTCAGACATCTATTACTGAATATATGGCTTCAGTAAATTCGTATTTTCACCGTTTGTATTATAATATATAAATTTTTGGTATTTAGCAAACATTTTTTTTATAAATCTTCAGTTATTATGTACTTTTTAAGATTGGAGATGTAACACATTATGTAATTATATTTTGTAGAATTCCTTAAATTTTTTATTTGTATTTCACAATTCTTATCTTTCATTTCTGGCAGTTAATTTAAATTTATATGTTTAAATAAGACATTTTCTAAAATTAAAGTTTTGTTATATAGAGAATGGTTGCATAAAGTAAATATTTTAAGTCAAATAGTGAACCAGATTTCCATAATCTCATTGTTAAAAGGTAATTTGTTTTTTAAAAAATATGATGTTTTTAAATTACATATTCATTGCATTATAAGAATTGTCTGTTTACATCCCATCGCACCCCACTTTTAATATAAGATGCATGTCAGACAAGAAATTATCATTGTCTAATAATCTAAAATAAATTGAATAAAATAAAAGACTTTCTAAAATTCTTTTGAATTTGGTTTTGGTTCTTTTAATCAGTTTCAGATTCATTTCATTTCATAAAATGCATGAACAATTCTTTTTACTAAGAATTCATTGCTTTCATATTTCAAGAAAATGAAGACTTGAAATTTCATCTTACGTATGTATTCTTGTAAATGAATATTTTATTTTTAGAAATGTTATTGCAAGGATAATTGTAGTTCTTCAGATTGTACCTGCACTCACATTTCCAAATGCTGGTATGATATGGTATGTAAATTTGTTCTTTTTAAATTAGTAACTTATCATTATAAAATCATTCAAATTTTATATTCCAATTAAGTATATAAATATGTTTTTACAGAATGGATGTTTACTGCATGATTTTGATATGTATGATCCACCAACACTTTATGAATGCCACAAAACCTGCCATTGTCCCAAAACTTGCATTAATAGAGTTGTACAAAAGGGTTTGAGGTTTGTAGCTCTTATAAATTTATTTATTTTGTATATCTCTTTGAAATTCTATTTAAATTCAGTTCATTATACAAAGCTTTAAAACTTAGATGGGCTTTCATAAAAAAAAAAATTTAAAAAATGATTTTGAAAATAAAAACATTTGATGCATTTGTAAAACACACAATGCAAACAGTAGATTTCTGTACTGGAATATTAGATGTATTTGATAGATTTAAGCATAAAAAAATTAAGTATATTTAAGCTTAAATAAGAATCTTATCTAAAATTTTAATACAAATAGAGAAAACCTGTAAACTAGCATAGAAATGTATATTTCTTAAAATGAACATGTTTTTATATAATGAAGAAAGATGACTTTTTTACAGAAATGTTTTATAATTCTGTCTAAAATTACCATTTGTTGTCTGTTCATTTTTTTCTCTTGCAAATGCTGAGTTTTAAATTAAAGAAATTTAATGTGCATCATTTTCAATTGCTTCCTTTTCAGAGGTATTCAAACTATAAACTTCAATTATTTTTTTTTAACAGCCATCCTTTACAATTGTTTCGAACTTTAAATCGAGGATGGGGAGTAAGGGCTTTAAAAGATCTTGCTAGAGGTACTTTTGTTTGTGAGTAAGTATCTTGACTTGATTCATTATTTAAAAATACAATATTAAAATTATATATTTTCAGAAGCAGAACTTTTTAAAATAAAATTCAATTTTTATAAAATTCAAAACAATTGTTTAAAATCTCTATTAAATATTCGATAAAATGCCCTTTTTAGTGTCTTGTATCTATGAGCTCTTTACAAAATTAAATAAGAATATGAGTCACATATCTTTTACGCATGTAATTCATTTTACAATTCATGTGTTGAATGTTAAATGTCTGTTTATTTGAATTTTCAAGCTTGCAATGATATTTTTTCAAAAGACTTTACTAGGATGCTCTGTTTAGACATTAATGTCTAGAAAATAAATGGTAATTAAATTCAGATTTAAACTATTCCTATTAACAATGAACATTGAAAAAAAATTTGGTGTATTATGAATAACTATTTTTTATCTATTGTGTTACTAAGCAAATAGCAGTTATATATTTGGAACACTGATCAATTTTAAAATCCTTTTTTAATTCAGAAAATATTTTCATTTCTTGGTAAAAACTCATGTTTTTATCTTGTCACAATTGCTTTTTCTTCCTTAATGTATACAAACAAGATAAAGGAGTAAAGGGAATGAAATTATTGTTAATGCATTCAGGTGAGAAAAAAATAATTTTTATTTTTCAATATCAGAAAGTGAATTAAATTTTAATAAATCAAATTTGATCCAACAATTGGACAAGCCTAAGACCGTTGCAAGTGCATGCCACTGACTGATTTTGTAAAAGAAAATGTTTTCTGTTTGTTTATTTATTTTATTTGAAAATTAACACGTGTTTTGTATCGGTTTTGTGGTCACCAATTTAAAACAGTGTTGTATAGATTGAAGCTCATTCTGTTTGCTTATAACTAATATTGAATACTTAGTTCTTCTTGAAATCAAAGTTCCCTCGTTTTTTTTTAACATTTGAAACTTATCACAATTGAGATATATCTTATGTAGGCATATATATAAATAAGATAATATTCACAAATTGATCAGAAAAATCATTTTAAATGTTGTAAAAATTTAAGTGCAATGTTTTAGGATATTGAATGTATTGATTTATTTAATGGAGTAAGTTTTTACTTTTAAATGTTACAATAATACAAATATTAAAATATGTATTTAAAAAAATCGGTTGTATTTAAATATTGATATTATTGTGAAAATCATGGTGGACAAATTATTTATTGATATATTTTCTGAAACATCTTTATTGAAATTAGGAAAAAAAATTAAATTGTTTAAAATTAGAAATTTTATTTATTAGATCAAAATTAAACAAAAAAAAACATTACAATGTTATGCCACAAAATATACTGTAGGAAAATAAGTCAATGAAATAAAAATGTATTAATATCACATGCCAAATGGTGTTTCTTAAATTTATGATGCACTTATTTCCATTTATTTTATGGTTATTGATGAGATTAGAATATTAACTACGATTTTCAGGTGCTGTTTAAATCCCTACTATGCCATTTTATGTAAAATATTAACTATCTAAATGTGATATATTATTATTTTGTTTTATGAAATGTGTCATGTGTCTTAAGGTCCCGCAAAATAACTTTAGATTAAACCTTTTTAATTAGGGTCAGTTTTGATGAACAACATTGAAAAAAGTTTTGCATAGGTTTCTCACCAAAATATTCTTTCCTAGTTGTATAAGAAATACGAAGGATAATAATGAATATGTTTAGTTAGGAAGTAAGAAATATGAGTATTTTCTTCACTAGTGAAGTTTTTAAATAATTTATTTATTTTTTATAGAACAAATTTTACAAGTTAAATATTCTGTATTTTTTAAAATTTAATGTTTGTGTTTATTTTGTTTTTTACAGATATGTTGGAGAAGTAATATCTGATGATGAAATTAATCAGAGAACAGATGACACTTATTTATTTGACTTAGATAGTAAAGTAAGTATTGTTTTTATAATCAAGATATATTTATAAATTTTTATTTTCTTATTTTCATAATTTTTAAGATCTTTATTGTTATATTTTTAAATTTCTTTTTATATTTATATCCATGTTTAAACAATAATCAGCATAATAATAGAATCATGACATTTTGAATGTGTCGTTTTAAGTATTGTGATAAAGTTTTGATTTCATTATTATTTCAATAATGAAAAATTTTGTCGCTCCTAAAAATGTGCTTACTATGATGTAGTTAAAGTGTAGTTTATGAAAATAGTTCTGCTTGTTTTAAATTATAAGCTTGTGGTAATTATTAATCTCCCTTCTGAATTTGCTTGATATTCTTGTGCCAAATTTTCTTCTGATTCAAATATTCTTTATTTATTTATTTATTTATATATTGTAATTAAAACTTTTTGAATTATTGAATTGTCATATTTTTGAAAGATCATTTTGGTGTTTTCTTTTCCAGACTGGGGATAATTGCATTGATGGCAGATTTTATGGTAACATTTCTCGCTTTATCAACCACAGCTGTGAGCCTAATTTAATTTCAGTTCGAGTATTTACTGACCACCAAGACATAAATTTTCCTCGAATAGCGTTTTTCACAAAGACAGATATTAAAGCATTTGAAGAATTATGGTAAGTTACATGCAAAAAAATAGTAATATAGTATTTAAAATTAATATACATTACATATGTTAGGTTTATGTTTTGGCAAAATCATTATTTAATTTTTATAATATTGTTGATTCCATTTGATTGGCAGTTTGACATATTTAAGTCTCGGGAAGATTCAATGAACTAAAACCTATTTCAAGACACATTTATTGCCATTATAAAAATTAACGTTCTTTTTGTTTGTTAAGTGATTGTAATCAAATTTCCAAACATTCTGCTGACTCCAAATTGATTAAACGTCTATTATCCATTTGATTAAAAAAAAAAAAAAAGCTACTGTCTATCTTGAATTATTCTGGTTTATAATGTTCTTACCATATGATAATATATCAACTTAATGATGTTTCTGTGAAAGCTTCCTTATAAGTTGTGTCATTACTCTGCCACATTGATGTTAACCACTTGAAGAATCATATTAAATAACTAATAGTTAATCTTTCCCATTAGCTTTTTCTTATTATTATTACTAACAATTGGAAATAAAATAAAACTCAATGTTTTGCTGCCTTTATTTTCTAACTTTTACTGCTAATCTGTATTTTTCAAATTCCAAAACAGTTTTTATTTTTTGTATTTATGTATGTATATTTTTTGCATTAAGTGCAAAGTTATGAAGAGAACTTTTTATAGCAACATTAATATATCTTTGAGCTCCTAGTCTATTATTGATAAGTTTAAAATCTGTTTCAAAAATCTGTCTTTATCCAAAGTTAATCCATCAGTTAAGAGATAGATACAATCCATTAATTTTTGGAATTTGATCTGTCCGAATAAAAATTCTGCAAATGTTTTAACATTCATTGAACATGTATTCATCTGATTTTTTTTTTGTGTGTCCATTTTATTCATTCATTTTGTTTAAAAAAATTAAACCTTAAAATAATTGGTTATCTTAATTTTCAGCTTTGATTATGGAACTGAATTTTGGGTAGCCAAAGCTCAGTTTATTTTATGTACCTGTGGTTCAAGCTTATGTAAATATTCTAAAGACACTATTGATACTACTTTACAAGCTTACTTTAATGAAAAGGAAGAGCAAGCCTTTTCTACAATGGATGCACAATCATCATCATGAATGCTTTGGTCAGTTTTATATTAATTTGAAGATTTATAAATTCATCCTGCTTTACTTTTGACAAAACATACAAATAATAAATTTGCAAACATTATTGTATAAATATTAGATTGTGTTGTATATAATATCTTTTTACTCTACATTAGGGGGGAGTGATTTATAATGCATCAGATTAATTTAATTTCATAAAATGTTATTCATACTTTTCATTGTAATATTATATCGTAAATTTTCACTTGTTGAAATATAAATTATATCCATTGTTGATGTATGATCCAAGTGAAATGCATTTCTTTGTTAAAATTAACCAACTATATATGCTTCAGTTAGAAAAATCAATATTTAATTTCTTTTAGTTTTATCTGCTTGCCTTTTTGTAGTCTAGAAGATGTTACCATGTTTATGTTAGTTTTTTT